>JAXRJS010000074.1:1970000-2087500 GCA_037127375.1 Dione juno
TTATCCACTAAGCCTTAGTGGATCACTTGAAAAAAGGAACCCTTAGTGAAGGGTTCCTTTTTTCCTATTTAGGTACGAATTCCTAAAGAAATACCAAAATGTTGTAAATTCAGTTAAGTTCTATGACTGAATAGCACTAAGAGTAATTAGATTTCTTTAAGAAAAGTTCTCAATTGCGCTTTTTTTTCTTTGCTTAAATTACTAGCATTAAATAGCTCATATATACAACATTGATTTTAATTACGTGTCAACTAAAAAGTAAACAAAATATTACATCTCTATAATATCTATATAAATCTAGTCTATATAAAATGAAAAGTGGATGTGTCTACCTAATAATATATACTGTATATTTGATTATTCTCATATTATCTTTATTAGTAATATAAAAAAACTTACAAATATTGAAATAGTATTTAGCTCTAGATAAATATTACGTTTGCAAGTATTCACATCTTCATTGGGTATTTTCGTATTCTTGTTCAGGTTTAAGTAGTTGTTAAACCGGTCATCAGGAAGAGCTAAATTTGAATCAATATGTTATTTTATATTCAGAGTAACATACCTATTATATGACGACATCGTCTGACAGTTGGTTAGTGTCTGACTGAACCCGTGATGAATGTGGGTTCATTGTTTACTCACGATTATAGTCAGTCAGGCCACGGTGGCCTCATATAAAATAAAAATAATACTGAATATGTTTTTCTAACATTGTATTAAAAAGAAAACGTTTTACCTACTAGTGGAATAAGTTCAACTGAATATTCTTAACATAAAATATCGTCTCAAGAGCATATAGAGCACGAAAGAATATTGATATCGCATACCAAATGAGAACATTGCAACATTTCACAAACTCAGAATAAAAATGCAAGCTAGTGCTTAAATTGCATGTAAACAATAAAAGTAAGCGAACAAGGTTAGTAAGTCACCATTGAAACCGAACGATATATCGATATAGCAAGTATCATTTTATGTTGTAATAATTACATATATTATTACTTTAATAATAATATGTGTAATTAGTATAAAATTATTTAAATTTTGTTAGCTTTTTTTATTTTTACGAAAATTTTTACTATGTAACAAAGTCGTTTGTTTTTTAGAACATTAAGATTTTTAGAAACATATTCTTCATTTAAAGAATATGAGATGAGTTGTTTCACCTCACATGTTTGGCTCTTCAACGTACCAATTTCAGAGCACATAATTATTTAATTCAAGTTTAGAATCTGTAAATGTGATAAGCTTTGACCTATTTTAGTATGAATTAGTATGAATTACAAATTAACATTATCTCTATGTGGTATTGACATTATAATACGGATAGTATTTCCTACACGAAATACATAATATTATGTGTCAAATATACGGAAGTGTGTCTTTGTCTGGCTTAGACAAGACATTGGTGGTTCATTGAGAGGAGAAGGTTGAGAGGCGAATTATAAATGCTAACATGTTCTATATTTTATATTGTAATATGATAAATATGAAAGTAACCCTGTCCGATTGTTATTATTTCACGACTAAGCCGCAAGCTAATTTTAATTAATACTGACATGAACACATACAAAACTTAGTGACTTCAAAAATATTAAATATATATCATTGCAAAATTAAAAACAAAAGACGTGTTTATTGTTGTTGTATTTCATTCAAACCGAAAATCTAGTAGCAATATTTCAAATTATTACGCATTGTCGCGAAAACAAAGCGCCACGCTTCTAGCCTTATACGTAGTTGTTTTAGTAATTGCTACTATGCCACTGTATAGTGATTACGTTTAGGACAGCTCATAAAAGATGTGGGTTCATGCTTTCTTGGAAAATAACTGATAATAATTCTTAATATAAAAAATTTACTTATGCTTAAAAAAATTAAAAGACCACAGTTTGGTATAATGGACCAAATTTCTATATATTTGTAATGAAAAACTTTAAATTAAAATAGTGTGAATTTTATAACTCGATTAAACATTGTACGACGTCAAGTAATGCCACACAATGAGTTAGATTTAAAAAAAAGTACAACGGATCTTTCACTAGGTTCAGGGTGATATTTTTAAAAATATATTTATGAATATTTAAATAATTATATTTATGAATATTTTTTAATTTGTTAAAATAATAAATGAGCTAACTTTGACAATTAAAATTTATTGAATTGAAACAATATCTGAAATTAAATATATACCTAAAGCATCTGCATCTGGCAAATAAGGGTTGGCCGCGCACATACTTCGAAGGTCTCTAACACCCCTTTCCATGTCATCGGGCCCCTCCCCAAGTTCTTGTTTTATCATTTCTGCCTGTTTTATCGAAGGCCCCTCAAGGAACGCCATAATGAGAACACCACAAAAAAAACTGTTAGAATATTGAATTATAAAATACTACACTGTAAACTCTAGCTGAGCACGAACAAAACTGCCAATAAATGCCTCCCAACGTCTTTTATAAACAAGCTCTATGGCTTACTCATTAGTCATTGCCGATATTGTGAATGAAATTATTTATTTTTATATTCTATAAAAAGATAATATGAATATAATCATTAAATAATAATAATAATATACAATTGGCTCTATAATTATTTTTATTGATATATTTAATACATAAACAAATCGTATATTTAAGTTCCAATTCTGTATCAGGCGTCCATCGTGAATTATCTTTTAGTAGTAGGCATTTTTTTAGGTGAACTGAGGTACTTTATTTAGGTAGACATACCAGTTCCACCACGAACCCTTGCTATGCTACTGCCATTTATCATTCGTGGTCATTGAAATTTGTAGCAGGTGTACAAATAGAACCTAACTAATTAGGACACTAGAAGAATGGAGATGGAAAGCCAATACAAATATGTGGATCAAGTATGGTGGTTGTTCCGCAACGTTTGTTCAGTATTGAACAACTTTTACTCAACCAACATTTCATTATTTCTTATATATAATATAATTTAATAATATAAAGCTGAATAGTTTGTTTGTTCGTTTGAACGCGCTAATCTCCGGAACTGCTGGTCCGAATTGAAAAATATTAGAATAGTCCATTTATTCAAGAAAGCTATAGGCTATATAGCATCATGGTATGAGTAGCAAGAGTGGAGAAGAAATAAAAGATGTCTACGCTGACGAAGTCGCCGGCAGCCCCTAGTTTCTTATATTTTAGCTGAGTTATTATGGTCCTTAATTAGATGTTCCGGATCTTTAAGATTTTTATCAGACAAACACAAGAAAAATAATTTATACAGAGTAGATTTTTTATAAGTCAATGAAAAATGCTTATCATTCTCAATATTTTTTTTGCAATATTTCATTATTTCTTATAGAAGCTCTAAAATATTATGATTTTTCATCAGATGTCCCAAATTTTCAAGATTTAGATCATTTTATGTCAAACAGAAAAATATTTTTAAAAACACAGATTCGTGTTTCACTATTTATTATTAAATAGAATAGAATAAAATAGAATATTCTTAATTGCACACAAACAAAAACAGATACACGAAAAAACACATTTTGTACATCCGTCCGATCTTCACTGCGATGTTGGGGCCCTTGAGCGCACGTAAACATGAGGCTCAGTTGGAAGTTGAAGTTAGAAATCAACGGTGTTATTATATTTTACGTGTTTTAAATTATTCTTAAAATTTTATTTAATACGCAATTTGCGACTAGATTTCCATAATAAAAATATTTTAAGTTAGCTTTAGTACCAGCTCTATAGTTATATCTTGGCGATTCTAGCATATTAGTTGTAAACTTATATCTATGCTTGTCTATAAATGTATTAAAAAAAATAATTTAACATACTAGCAACATACCTAATTTACTATTTATTTATTAGTAAAGTAAATTGCATTCGTAGCTCGTATCGAGCAGTCCACTCTACGTACAACCGCACTGAATGGAGGAAACTATCATGTGGTCCTGATAAGTTTGATAAATATAATATAATGTGCATTGTAAAAGAGTATCAAATTTAATTAAATGTATCATTCACAATTTTGGTCATAGGCTTCTACATATATATATATATATATATATATATATATATATATATATATATATATATATATATGTGTGTCTGTATGTGTGTATGTGTGTATGTGTGTGTGTTTTTTTTTTTTTTTTTTTTTTTTCATCGAGGGAAAAATACGCTTCCGTATCATAAGGTCTAGTCTCTCAGTGACCCCGTATGTCGGACTCGCCTATGGTTGGCCTCTACCGACTAAAAAACCCTCGTGGGATGGCCGTAAGGCATTACTTCACGGGGGGACGATTAGCAAACAGCTTTTTCTCTTGTGGTGTATTTAAATATTTGTACTTTTCCGAGCTTGCTCTTTCCTACGTAGGTCTTTTAGGACATCCCTTGCGTAGTCGCTTATTGCTTCCCAAGATGATGTGCACGACAGCATTATCTCGACTATATAATCAGGACATATTTGCCTGCCAACTCTGGTATGCAAGGCATCTCTAGCTTCTTCGTAGCTTGGACATTCGAAGAAAACATGTTGAGCGTTTTCGTCCTCACCTCTGCACCTTAGACATTCTGGGGTATTCTCATGTTTAAAGCGGTACAAGTAATCTCGGTAGCAGCCGTGACCTGAGAGCATCTGGGTGAGGTAGTAATTAATCTCACCATGCTTACGGTTCAGCCACGGTTCGATCTTCGATATAAGACGATGGGTCCATCTTCCCTTGGTTGATATATCCCACCTCGACTGCCACTTTGCAATGCTTTTTCGCCTCACATTATGTTTTGCCTCCGTAAAAGTTAGATCAGAGTTAACCTTTTTGCTCTGGTACAGATTCATTCGTTCTTCAGTCAATATTTCTATAGGAATCATCCCGGAAATCACGCTTATTGCTTCCGTAGATACCGTGCGAAATGCGCTAGCTACTCGGAGTGCACCTATCCTATACACTGACGCCATCTTTTGTCTTGCTGCTTTATTTTTAAGCGCATCAGACCAGATTGGAGCACCATATAGGAGTACTGATGTGACAACTGTTGACAATAGTCTCCTTCTATTTTGTTTAGGTCCTCCGATGTTGGGCATGAGTCGAGCCAAAGTTTTTACGACTACCGTTCCTTTCGCTGCAGCGTATTCTACTTGTTTTTAAGATTAATACGTGAATCAATCATTATACCCAGGTAGCGAATGTACGGCTGCGTCGTAAGCTCGTGATTGCCGACCCTGAGTGAGGTTGTCTCCATTTGTTTTCTGCTGGTGATCAGTACGGCTTCGGTTTTATGCTCTGCTAGCTCTAGTCCAGCCAGGTTCATCCACTGTCGAATTATTTCGAAGGTCTTATCAAAAGTCCAGTGAATCTCTTCCAAGTGTTTGGCGACTACTACCACTGCCAAGTCATCGGCAAACGCAACCAACCTTGCTTCCCGAGGCACTTCACGCTTTAGTAACCCGTCATACATTATATTCCACAATAGGGGACCCAATACAGACCCTTGTGGTACTCCACCTGAGATTTTGTATTCTTTTGGTCCATCGTCTGTATTATATACAAGTACCCTATCCGCGAAATAGCTAGCTATTATGTTGCATAAGTAAGCTGGTACCTTCATGTTTGAGAGAGCATTCATAATAGTATCCCATTTTGCTGCATTGAACGCATTCTTAACGTCAAGGCTTGCGACGAGGCAGTATTTTTTAGAGCCTCTCTTCCACCTAGCCCCCGATATCGCTTTCCTAGCAGTGTTTAGGACAAGGTTGACCGCGTCAAGGGTCGATTTTCCTTTTCTAAATCCGTATTGGTGTTCCGAAAGTTGAGCCACAACTACTTTCTCTATTCTACCATGAATTATTCTTTCCAATATCTTTCCCGTTGTATCTAGCATACACAAGGGGCGATATGAAGATGGTTCGCTTAGGGGTCTGTTCCCTTTCGGGAGAAGCACCAGTCTTTGTCGTTTCCATGTAGTTGGAAAGGTTCCTTCTTGGAGGCAGGTATTGTAGGTGTCTATGAAGATTTTAGGTACAGTTTTGATTGCAAGTTTCAACGCTACGTTAGGGATGCCATCCAATCCAGGTGCTTTGGTATTTCCTATCCTTTTACAGGCATCCATTAATTCTTCTTCCAGCACCGGTGCTATGACCTCACGAGGATTCTGTATTTTGTCATATTTAAACTTTGCTTGCTGTGGAAAAAGTAAAGTGACAATTTTTTCCATCATAACGGGATCAGTCGGCGCTATGGTATAATGGTTGTTGAACTTTTTCATGACGACTTTATAAGGCTTACCCCAGGGATCGGCTTCTATATCTTCTAGCATTTTTGTCCACAAGCTTCTTTTACTTTCTTTTATTGCTTTGTTTAGGATTGACCGTGCCTCCTTGTATTTTTGTACAATTGCTCAAAGTGTGGTGTCTTCCTACATCTTTGAGAAAGTCTTCGTGCGCGGATGCACTTTTGCCGTAGTTGAGCAATGTTATCATTCCACCAGTAGACCGCTGGTAGTCGGCTAGCATTTCGTTTCCGCGGCATCACAGGCTGCTGTTATTCTCCTGATAATGTCCGACGCATTATTGGATGCACCCTTTGATTTAATAGGTTGATCGTCTAATGCCATCTGAAACAACTCAGGTTCGAATATGCTGGCTCTCCATCCTATCGTAGCAGGTTCTTTTTGTACTTTGTATGGGTTCGTTACTTTATTGGACACATTCCAACAAAGTGCCCTATGATCACTTGCCGTATAAATTTCAGCAACATTCCACGATGTGTTTCCCTTTGCAAGAATGCTACTTACAAATGTGACATCGATGATTGAGCTTGCTTCACCTCTATTGAATGTAGGTTCGTCACCGGTATTTAGCAACACTACGTCAATAGTGGACATTGCCTCTATCAGTGCGCATCCTTTGGCATTCGTGGTTTTGCTACCCCAGTCAGTCGCCCATGCGTTAAAATCCCCTGCTATTGCAACCGGGAAGTTAGTTCGTACGTCTTCCACTAGGACGTCAAGAAAATCGCTGAATTCGTCAATAGTTTGGCTTGGTGGGGCATAGCAGCTGTAGAAGTATATTCCATCTACCTTAGCTTTTACAAATCCGCTGTTAGTTTGGTTACTTATTCTTTGAAAGGAGTTTTTACCGCATATCCATATAGCAACACTTTTATCTTCATTAGAGATCCAAGATTCACTGTGCAGGTGTTTGTAAGGCTCTGAGATCATAACCATGTCCAGTTTTTTCTCTCGTGTCGTCTGCATTAGCAAGTCATGTGCAGCTTCACAATGGTTAAGATTGATTTGCATAACTTGAGGCATTTCTTCGGTGTTTCACCTCTTGGAGAGCTTTCCTGAAGACGGGACATTTCCCAGAGCCTGCAAAATGCGTGTGTGCATTTTTTACATCTCCCGTCTCCAAACAAAGGGCGCATTTGGCTTCGTTTGCACACTTGGCAATTTTATGGCCGCTTTCCCCACATTTAATGCAGCATGTAGTTTTATCCTGCTTGCTGGTACATTTACTAGCGACGTGGCCATAATGCCAGCAACGGAAGCATTTAGTAGGTCTTTTTATATCCCTAATTCGACAGTTAACCCAGCCTATCTTAATTTTCCCATAATCGACGATTTTTTGGGCTATCCTTGACTGTAGTCTCACAGATGCCGTAATGGTTCCTCCGTATGCCTTACGCATGCCCTTGACAGCCTCAGGTGGAACTTCACAACCTTCACCCGCTGCTTTTTGAATTGCTTTTATGATCTCTGCCTTTGAAGTAGATTCTTCTATGTCTTTAATTTCCACATCTTGCTCAGGTCCTTTGCTTACCACTACTGCATCCTGGCCGAGGAGGTCAGTTAAAGTTTTTTTCAGTTCCGGGGCTTTATCTGTGTCCTTTCTTGTCAGTATCAGTAGCACGTCTCCTGCGGTAGTTCTTCGGACTTTGTCAACGCACTGACTGATATTATGCGCTGTTGGATCCTGTTTCACTCGTTTTAAAATATCGGCGTACTGCTCCTTCTCTCTTGGCCGAATTATAAGTGCATTGGCTCTTTCTCTTTTGGCTGTTCTCTTCTTTAGGCTGGTTTTCTTTTTAACTTCCTTCCACTCAGATTCAGGTTCGGGTTCAGTGATCTGTTCCTCAGATAGCGGCTCTCTCACTGCCTCCTTTCTTCTTATTTTTGTAACCCTATTCGATTCTTCAGGTGAGGTGCGCTCTTTTCTTTTTGATTTGCGAGCTTTCGTTCTGACGAGCGAGGTCTGACGTACGTTTTGTACAACCCCAGCCTGGTGCGGAGGGGAAGGCGGGATCGGAATAAGGGACGCAGCAGGGCCAGTGCAGCTCGCGCTGCGTTCCTGGCTTTGGCTACGTGGGCCGACATGGAAAGTTTCCTTTCTATGGAGACGCCCAGGTAGGTGACTTGGCGGAACCATTTGACCTGTTCACCCTGGAGAACAAGCGGAGGAGGCAGCTTGTGGAGCCCAAACGCAATCGCTTGGGTCTTGGCCACGTTAATCGTGAGCCTCCACTCCGCAAACCAGTCCGGTAGAAGGTCGAGGGCACGCTGGAGTTTGAGAGCCGCGTGGGTGAGGTTCAGGGACTTAGCCAGGAACGCAATGTCATCGGCATAGAGGGCCAGTGTGACATTGTCGTGAACTGCGATGTCATTGGTGTACATGGAATACAGGGTAGGAGAGATGGTACTACCCTGGGGTACCCCTGCTGCGATGGGATAGCTGCTGGATAGAGCGTGGTCCAATCTAACCCGGAAGGTTCTGCCGCGGAGGAATTCGGCCAGAACCCTCACCAGGTGATGGGGAGTGCCCGCCCGGATCACTTTGTGGAGCAATCCGGGGTGCCACACCCTGTCGAACGCCTTCGACACGTCCAGGAAGATCGCTCCTGCCTTCTCCTTCCTGTTCATGGCGGCCGCTGCGAAGTGGAGGACGCGTGCTAATTGCAAAGTGGTCGAATGACCACTGCGAAATCCAAACTGCTCGGGGCGCGGTTGGAAGTGCGCCTCCAAGAGAGGGAGCAGTAGTCTCTCGAACAGCTTGGATGAGGCGTTCAGCAGGGTAATGGGTCGGTAGCCGTCGGGGCGCCTTCGGTCCTTCCCTGGCTTCGGAATCATCACTACCAGGCCTTCCTTCCATGCCCGGGGGAAATATCTCAGCCGTAGGATGGCGTTGAAAAGCCTGGTGAGTGATGATATGGTCCGCATGGGGAGATGCTGTAGCGCCAGGTTAGGCACACCATCTATCCCCGGAGCTTTTCTAGGCTTGAGCCGCGCGATCGCCTTCTTCACGCTCGACGGGGAAAAGAAGGGCGGAGGAGGACTCGGGCTAGGGGGGTCCGATAGGAAGGCGGTGACCGCTTGCTCCAGCTGTGCGTGGTGCTCCGGTAGCAAGCTGGGATTGGGTGCGAACTGACTCTCAAGGTGGTCTGCCAGGATTTCGGCCCTTCCTTGAGAGTCGTAGCAAAGCGTGCCATCGGGTTGGAAGAGAGGTCGGATGGGGGGCGGCTTCTTGGTAAGCTGCCGGCACAGCTTCGTGAGAGACGCTTCGTCCTCGGTAGCGTCACGAATCCTCGCGTCCCAACTCTCGGCATTGGACTCCGCGAGCGCTGCGCGAATACGCTCCACCAAGACGTTGAGTTTCGTCTTGGTGGCGGGCTCGCGGGTCTGTTGCCACTCACTGCGCGTCTTCCTCTTACGCGCAATGAGGTCAGCAATGTGCCGTGGAGTTGGGGGAAGTCTTACCGGACTGGAGGGGGCGGTAGCCTCACGGAGGGCAGTCTGGATCGTCGCTGTGATCGACGCCTCAAGTCTATCGACACTAGGCGGATCATCAAGCGGTTCCTCTCGTGGCCGAGTCAACTGGGCAGTGAGGGCCTCGAAGCGGGGCCAGCAGATTCGTCCCCTACGTAAAGGGGGGTGCACTGCGATTGCTGGCGTTCCCCGTACGGCAAAGAGGACGAGGAGGTGGTCAGACCCATAGGCATCAGGTAGGGATTCCGGCTGTTCGAGGGACACCGAGCTAGCATCGACCCCTTTGTGGACAATCAGGTCGATCGTGGTCCCGGGGAAGTTGCTATTATGAGAGTAGTGGGTGGGCTCGTCAGGCCCTTCCACTACATACCCATTCCTGTCGGCGTCCTCGAACAGCTTCCTACCTGTGGTGCACGCAATGTGGCAGCGCCACGCTTGGTGTTTGGCGTTCCAGTCCCCTGCCGCAATGTTGGGGGTTGTACTACCAAGGACATCTACCAAGGACAAGGACAAGCTTCACTTCGCTAAGTCTTAGCCGACCCGACTGACCCGAGCCTGAAACTGGGGCAGCCTGGCGCTGGGAGGATTGTGCAGCATCAGGGGCTGCATGGGTTGATCTTGGGTGGCTAGTCTGGACTGTAGAAGAAGCCGTCCCCTTCTTCTTCTTTCCTTTCGACTTCTTCTTAGACGCGCTACGGCCAGCTCCACCGTCCCTGGTGGAAGGCGGATTGGTCGGAGCCATCAGGGAAGAAGCCTGTGCGTCCGCAGCTACCATATTGGTAGGGTCTGGGGCGACCGAAGCCGGAGGCTTCGAGACTGCAGTGAGGGCCAGTGTACCAGCCCTCTTATTCCTGAGTTCCCTCTTTAATTGAGGGCACGAAGAATAATTGGCTGGATGGGCCCCCCCACAGTTGGCACACGTGGCGGGCTGCTCTAATGGGCGCGGGCAGTCCTGCGCGCGATGCTCTTCTCCGCATCTCACGCAGGCCAATCTGCGGTGGCACCCATGGCTCGAGTGCCGGAAGGCCTGGCAGCGGTGACACTGCGCTGTGCCCTTCCGGCTGCGCCAGGCTTCTATTTTGACGCCAGGCATGTACAGCAACTCATTGATGCTGTAGATGCCTGGCACAAGGTCCGGAGTATTGACCAGGACCGCAAAGAAGATGCAGCCCGGCCGACCTTTCCTCGCCCGGATCGGCCGGACATACTCGGCCTGATACCCGAGTTCTCCCAGCGCCTCCGTAATCTCCTCAGGAGTGGTCGTCACAGGAAGCACCCTGATGGCCACCTTGCGACTCATTTCCGAGGGGAGTGCGTAGGAGAACCAGCTAATCTTATCCGTCATCTCCAGGTTGGCGAGGTACCGCTGGATTGTTCGATATTCGCCCTCCGACTCTGGAGAGAAGCGCACACCTTTCCCAAATGGGCGCGCGTTGGGTGCGTGTCCCTACCTCTCTTTGAGCACCCGGAAGTGGGTCGCCCAGTTGGGCAGGGTGAGGTGAGGAGGCAGCCACAACGAGAGGTGGGTAGCGAGGCCTCGGTTTTGGGGCGGGTGCAGCTGCTGGAGCCGGTGCCGCCTGCGCCGCCTGGCTCGAGCTTCCTGCCCGGAGCGCATCGGCAAAGGTGACCGAGCTATCAGTAGCGGCACCCATGGTGCTGATGGTGGTAGCGGTATTGGGTGCGACAGTTTTAGGCGCTGGATTCTGTGCCTGAAGGCGTGGGTCCCTAGAGGCTCCCGGGGCGGCGGGGCGCGGTTGCGCGCAAAGCCTTTTTGGGTCGGATTCGGGGGCCTCATCAGCGAGCCTGGGTCTCCGGACAGGGGTGAGGGCTGATGTCGGCGCCTCCTCCATCCCGATATCTGCGGTGTCGGCGCTCTCGAGCTCTCTCTCTTTATCGTTGAGGAACATACAGATATGTTCCAGCAACGACTTGGAGATAGCCCCACGCTGCCGCAAATGGGACACAAGGATCATGTCCCTATGCAGCTGCGTTCTGGGCGACAGCTCCGCCTCATACCGAGACGGCGCGGATGGCGACCTCTTAGAGGGTTGTACTTCTCTAGCTGCGGGCCTGGAAGCCCGCTGCGGCGTTATAGTTGGGTCTGTTCCACGCGGGGAGGTGGTAACAACACCCGCGGGGGGCACTGAGACCGCCAGTTGGGGGCCTGAAACACCAGTGGAGCGCGCTTTCAAGTCACGCGCCTCTAGTGTCCGGGAGTTCGCCCCAAAAGCGGGCCTGGCCATAGAACGGCCCAACTCAGTGATGCCACTGGAGACTGACACAAGGCCGGATTCGGTTGCGGTCAGCAAGGGACCGATAAGGGGCATGCTCCGCGCAGAAGCGGTGCCCGCGGAAGTTCCTGCTCCGGAGAGGTGCGAGGCGCGAGGGGGTGGGGTTGGTCCCGACCCACTGGCCCCTACGTCCGAAGGAGGTCTGGTGCGCGAACGGGAGCGATCCCGCTGCGCATTCTTTCGGCCGCTCATTTCTGAGACGGCAACTTCTTCGCTGAAAGCCCGCACACGACAACCATACGGTCAACAGAAGACCGAGAATCGACTGTGATGTGATGTGTGATGACGACAAAAGCGACACGGCGACAGAACGCCGGCGAAAATTATAGAATATTTACGAATTAAATATTTAAAATTTCCAAGGATAAGAGAAAGGTTCGGGCCGAATGAGCGTAGTGAATACGTCAGTACAGTGCGAAGCTTGCAATCCTAATAAATTTGATTGTAAACATACAAATTTAAGTAAACTTTTGACAACGAATTTTATATGTAGTAAAAAAAATGTTGCCACTGACTTAATTAATAAATATTAGTTCAATTAAAAAAGATTGTTAAAATAATATATTTTTTGTTATTTATTTTTGTATTTATTTTCATTGTGACTGTATAAAGTGAAATATAAAAAAAACTTATATTATTTTTAAGCATTAATTTAATAATTGATCATACAATCTGCCATCTACTGATGAAATTTGTACAAAATATCAAATTTATTTACGCCTCCAAGCGCTAAGTAGGGCTAGTTTCTATACAAATTTTTTGAGTCTAATTCCCTGAATATGAAAAACTTATCTGTCTTTTCTATGACCAAATGCTGCCAATAGGCGTCTTTGTGGGTGTTTGGTGCTGTCCTATAGTAAAACTACTAATTGATAGTTTTTTAAATTCATAAAACAGATATATGTAACGTTTTCTATAATAGAGCTATCGAATAGTTGATAAATAGCTTTCTGTATAACGTTACACATAAATATGGTGAATCACAATAAAATGCAACCTTGAAAAGGGATGAAATTTGACAATAAATTATTATAGATATATAAGAAGTGTGTAAATGTGTTCTATACTGGCAGCACTTTACTTTGACTGTCACTTTTATAACTTCGATTTTTAAATAAATAACGGTAACAACCGGGCTATTGTTAGTGGAGTAAATTTTGGATTAAAAAGTAATATAAACAAAACTGACTGAATAAAATGTCTAAAATTCATTAAAATTACACTCATTAACAAAACTATTATGGAGCCCTCCAAGGAAGCAATTGCTGTTCGTATTACTCGATTAAACCGACAAATAATAGGTAAACTTACTAGTGGAACTACTAAACTTGGTAGAAAAATAGATCGTGAGACGTTGTTTGATGCTCTGACTGTTTTATATGATGAGTGCAATGAAGATCCTGTTAAGAAGTGCGATGAATTTGTACGAAGTTTTCTTGATAAATGTAAGTTATGTGCATTTTATTAAGTTCAAACATTTATAACACCTGCTCTTATGAATGTACACAATTTCTCCTAACTAATGGTCAATGCTTATTATTTGTTAGAAGTACCAAAATAGCTTTAAAAAATGTTAAATTTGCTCATTGTATTCTATTAAATTAAATAATATCCTTTATTCTTATTATACATACTTAGATTCATACCTTTATATGTCGATGACTAAAAAATATCTACACCTTTATATATCAAATCTATATATCAAATCTGTAATGCCCAACCTTATCATGTATATTCTCGGATAGTTAATGAAGAGATATTTTTATTTACCAATTTTAACAAAAACATTATATATTATGAATATTACATGCATTATTGTTGAAGGTGGAAAATAAAATGTGAAAAGTTTTTAGATCTCAATATATCTCGTTAAGCTGCTTATTTAATATATTACTCTTATAAGTTATTTCAAAACTTTTGCAGAGATTAAAACTTGGTGATTATGACAAAGTGTTGTATGAATTGAATAAAAATATAAGGAAGCAATATTTACGTATCATTTATAGAAATATAATATATTTTCAGATCGCAGTGTTTTGGCAGATTTACGACGGACTCGTGTATGCCTTACGGACTTTGAAATAATTCAGTTGATTGGCTGTGGGCATTATGGGGAAGTTCATGTAATAAATTCTCATTAGTTTTATCACAAAAATAGAATAAACATGCCTTTTAGGAATATGTCCATATTTTGCAATGAGAGTTTGATGACTTGATAAGCATGCATTGAAAATAATTCTATGCTTTTATTTTAAGTAAAATGTTTTTTTTAGACCATAACTGTAATATAAAGATATTTGAGGAATAAAAATAATATGATAGAAAGAAAGTATTATGTATACATAATGGAGAAAATTATCATTTTTATTTTTTTTTATTTCTAGATGGTGAGAGAAAAGCAAACAGGAGATGTCTATGCCCTTAAAAGTGTCCGTAAAGAGCAAGCTCGCAAGCGGATCACTGGTGCTGAAGATGAAAGAGACATATTAGCAAATTCTTCAGGCCAATGGTTACCACGTTTACAATATGCTTTTCAGGTTTGCAAAATTCTCTCTCATATTATGGTATACAGTAGTGATAAGCATAGAAAATTTTAAGTATATTAATGACTGTAAACAACAGTTGTGGGTTTGATTCCCATAGGAGTATTTAGTATTTCCATTTCTTTACTCTGGTAACAAAACAAAGTTCAAAGTTGAGTTTTACAAGTCAATAGGCAATGTTTTGTAAATTGGAAATGGCATAGAATTAAGATTGTAACACTAGGTGTACCTCTACTGACCTTGCTATATGCGGGATATAGTGTGGCACTCAAAATAAAAGCAATATTGATGTTCTTTAAATAAATGCTCTGTTATAAAATATTAGGGAAGTAATAATCATTTGTTCTTTATATTGGTATAAATCGAAATTTATACCATGGATTCTGCTATGCTATGATACTATCAATAAAAAGCATTTTAAACTGTTCATTATTTTAATAGATTATATTACTGATCTTTGACTTTACAGGATAATTCTAATCTTTATCTCGTAATGGAACTGTGTAACGGCGGTGATTTAGCTGGTCTGCTCGCGCGTCATGATAGTCCACTTTCTGAGAGAGATGCTGCGTTTTACATTGCGGAAGTGGCACACGCTCTTAAAGCCTTGCATGCCATGGGCTATGTACACCGAGATGTTAAACCTGAAAATATATTTTTGGATAGGTATGTATTTATTTTATATAACACACTTAGTAGAATTTTAACTAGTAACTAGTTGAAACTGTTTTTCTTTAATGAACTAAGTTTTCTTTTCTATGTTTCATTGCTTGAGTAGTATTTGGATAATTTCCAAATATAATAAACAAAAATAAATAATAAAGTTAAAGTCAACGTTAAAAGATACTATTAGGCTAAGCTATTACAATATAATACTTAAGAATACTATAATGATGATTATGTATTGAATTAATTGCTGTTTATTCTAGCTCAGGAAGCGTTTAATAAAAAAAAATATTTTAAAAAGAGTAACTGTTGAGTTTGGCTGGCTCTTCTCAGCAGAACCTGCCTTATGGGGCAGCAGTAATAGCTTTCTATAGGACAGACACTACCTACTGACGTTTTTATGTATTTGTAATGTCCAAAAGAAAAAAATATATATTTTGATTTTAATTATTAACATCTCAAATCGAATCTATTCAAAGTATAATATTAATAAATAATGTCAAAACAGATGCGGTCACGTAAAGCTGGGTGATTTTGGCACGTGCGCGCGGCTGTCGGAGGGCGGGTGCGTGGCGGGCGGCACGGCCGACTACGTGGCGCCAGAGCTGCTGGCCGACTGCTCCGCGCACTCTGTGTGTCTCGAGTACTGCCGACGGGTTAACATGGCCATAGTGGGTGTTTACTAACGCTTTTCGCTTCATATGGGGATAGGGATTTTAGCGTTTATATATACATAATTTACACATTATAGTAATTTTTACAGTAATGTTTTATATTCTGTTGCCCAACTGCTTGGGTGTATTATTTGATATAATAATTTTTGGATTATCGTCTTAATAATTTCTTGGATTTTACATGTAATTTTATAATTTGCTGAGTTATAATTGGGAATTAATTAAAAAAATAATTATTTATTTGAATCAGAGGTCAGTTAATATGTCTTTCTACACATTATCACGAAACTATCGATAATTTAACTATATTATATTTAAAACCCCATATGAATGTATTTAACAAGTAGTCACAGAACGTTTTTTAACCACAATAACACTGCAATATAATTAATAAAAAAAGCACGATACTAAAGAGAATGTAAGCACGATAAGAACAAGATTATATTTTTATGCATTCGGTAACAAAATAAGGAAATTTAAATTGTATGTAATGGTATCTAAGTTATCTTATAAGTTTTAGTACTTAAGTAGTTTGAGCGTATATATGCATGAGTAAGGACATTGGCCTTTTTTATGATTTTGTAATTTAATTTTTTTACAATATATTATATTGCTATCACAACGAAAATGATAATAAATTATTTTTTTATATTATTATCATTATCATTTCAAATAAAAAAATAACACTATTTTCATACCTAAACAAACACTTATTAAAATGTAAACTTTAAATTTGTAATAAATACAAAGCTGTTAACTTTTAATACATATTTTCTATAATAACTGTAAAACTTTGTTGTTAGTCTGCTTGCGACTACTGGTCCTTGGGCGTTGTGGCATTTGAACTGGTGACGCTCAGAAGACCATTTTCTTCAAGTGACGACGACAGTACGGCAAAAATACTTAGCAACATACAAAAGTGAGTTATCTGCTTATCTTATTATGTATTCAATATAATCCTTAACAAATAAATAACTGGTAGTTATTATATAAATAATTATGACAAAGCTTGCATGTAATTATAATTAAATTGCGGCGTACATGCCATTTCCATGTTTCGGAACAAAAATCGGAAGCGGAACATGGATTTTGCAGAAAAAAAAATGTAAACATCACATAGGAGGCCGCCGGCAACGGCGTGCGATTTCCACTCGGGGAATTAGTTATTTTCATTTGGGCCCTCTGGTTAGAAGATAAGGCGTGGCATTGAGTTCCTCCACTTAACACGCAATTTTTCAAAAATTGGGCTAAAAGAGAGGAACGCCGTTTCTTGTGCCACCCGAGTCTCCCTGTGTATTCTGCTATATACAGAGTACAGCATGAAGCCAAAAAACCGTTTACAGATACGAAAAGGAACCAAACTCCGAGCCTCCATTCGACCCTCCTCCCGCGGGCCCCTCGAGCACGTGGCGCTCGCTTGTCACAGGGCTCCTACGTGTCGCACCCTCGCGGAGATTCAACTACTTAGATACTTTACAGCATCCAGCTCTGGCTCATCTTAAGTTACATTCTATTCGTGATCAGGTGGGTTCTCTAGATTATTTTTCTGTGTATACTTAATGTTGTGTTTACGTATGTTTATTGTTATAAAAGGAAAAATAACTAATTAATGTGTTAGATGAATGTCTCTGCATGATAACGATGATGATGATGAGAAAATTAATAACAATTTCTATATAATAATATTGTCAATTCAGGCAGAAAGTTAAGAATAAAGTATTTTTTATTTTAATGTTTTTTAAAGTGTTAATCCACATTAAGGATTCGAAAAAACACTTAAAGAAAACATAAAAAATATGTATTTAATAAAAATTGTATTCTTATATGCTTTATATATCTCATTACGTTGTTAGCATCTCTGTTTTTTTTTACAAATTTCAGATTTTTACAAATTTCCTCGTTACCCTAGACTAGAGAGAATGCAATTTTTATTAAAAACATATTTTTTATGTTTTCTTTAAGTATTTTTTCTATCCTTGGTGTGGAAACGTTAGTGTCAAACTTTAAAAATCATAAAAATATTTGTATAATTTTTGTTAGCTTTACGCTCTACCTTGTATATAGCACAATAGGCCTAACTCTAGTTTCCTAGTGTTACGGAAGTCTCTATCACTACTCTCATTAACTACTTTCATCATATGAACAATCATGTGGCAAAAGAGAATGCTACTTTTATTAAATATTGTATAAATAAATATAATATTGTATAAAGCATATAAGAATTTCGACGCAGCCTGAGGAAGAACGCATGGCTTAGTGGTCAGAGTGCTTGGACAGTTTCCATGAGACGCGGGTTCATATCCCGGTGCGTTCAAATTTTTATGTTTTCTTAAGTATAAAATATTTAATTTACCTTTCTATTGGGGAAGAATAGGCAATTTTTATTTGTGCTTATATATCATTTAACGTAATGTATTTTGCATATATAATATCTCTATAAATAAATGAACGAACAAAACATGGCAGGCAGTGGAGGCGCAATGAGTCTGTAAATGCGACGGTCGTGACTCCGATCCTCGCTCAGGGGTATATCATAATCATATTTAAATTATATAAAATAAGAGTTAAGTCTGAACTAGGTTCTCTCTACCCTGCTGTAGACGGAACAAAATGTGAAATTAAAAATATTATATATTCAGGTTCCTCCATGGGTACCGCACCTGCGAGGTCCAGAGGACGCTACGTTCTTGCCGTGTCCCACTCGTGAGGCGTCACCTCCATCGGGTGCACCTTTCCGCACTCGCCCGCCATTTGCTGGACACCTACCATTTGTTGGTAAGTTTGTTGTGTAACTAATTATATAATATTTTTTATTATTAAGAATATAAATTAGTACAATTTAAATTTTTATCAAATTAAGATGTTTCTCTTTATAATTAAAAACAGTTTCATTATTTATGATGAATATTATGATTAATTTTAGGAAATACTTATTTTCTAGGATACTCATTTGTAGCTATTTATGAAAATGAAGACAACAGTGGTGGATTCAATGCGTCTCATGATTGTACAGCTATCGACTTAGCTACTTATAAGTGAGTTTTGGTTATTTATTAACTACCTATGACTTGTAAGTACTTTTAAAAATAATATGCCAATATAATATATTTTATAATATACTTTTTTTTAAATACATTTCCAAATAGCAATACATACAACATTGACATGATTTAGATTGTGAAATTTGACATTTGACCTACTGAATATTGACGATCGACCTATGTGTGCGGACCGACTGTGTGATGTAAACATCTAAACAATTGACGTGATGTAATTAAGGCCTTCTCGATATATGAACTATCCAACAAAAAAAAAATCTATTTGGACCAGTAGCTCTTGGAACTAGGGTAGTCAACCAAACAAATCTTTTGAGATTTTCAATCTTATTATACATAGATTATATGTATCCTTGTGACAAAGCTTTAAGACCAAGGTGTTCGATCAATGCGTCATACCAGTCATGACCTACGGAGCCGAGACGTGGAACCTGACACTAAAACTGGCCTACCGACTGCATGCCACTCAGAGAGCTATGGAAAGGTCTATGCTCGGGATCTCGCTTATGGATAAAGTTCGAAATAAGATTGTCCACCAGAAGTTTAAAGCCTATGTGAACTGCTACAAGCTGATATAATGATAATACGTATATCCATAGTATAAGAATAGAACTACATGAACTATAGATAAATGAACACATACATGTATATGAACCTAACAGATCGGCAGAGAAGCTAGCAGCGATGCGGGGCAGAGAGGTCGCAGCACTGCAAAGTAAGCTGGCGGCGGCGGAGGCGGCGAGCGGCGCGGCGGCAGAGCGCGCGCGGCGGGCGGCGGACGCGGACGCGGAGCGCGTGCGCGCGGCGCTGCAGGCTGACGTCACTGCGCTCGCCCTGCAGAACAAGTTAGTTCTTTTCTATACGTGTAGTATTAGCCAACACGATGCTCAATCTATCTCGACTAGGTAAATTATAATTTGTGGGTAATATATTCAATTATAAAATAAGCTTTTTAGGTTTAATCACAATATACAAAATACTTAAAGAAGATATTAAAATTTTAACGCAGCGGGATTTGAACCCGCGCCTCATGGAAACCGTCCAAGCGGCCTGACTACTAAGTCATGCCTTCTTCATCAAACTGCTTCGAAATTCTTATATGCTTTTTACAACTAATTACGATGTTTGCATCTCTGTAGGGAGGTTTTTACAATTTTTTATAAAAGGAGCTTAAAAATAGCTTAAAATAGCTTAGCAATCTTTGTTTAGCGAAAATTTGTGTTTATTTACTAACAAATTACCTGAGTGTGGAATTATTTAGTCCTTTTTATTTGTTGTTTTTACTTAATGGTAGTAGTGTTATTATGATTTTATTTTCTTACCTTTCGTTGAATTTTCTACCAGGCGTTTGGAACGTCAAATAGAAGTTGAGAAAGAAGAAAGAATGTCTTTACAACGTACGAATCAGGAACTAAGTGTTGGCATCACAGAAAGAACTAACACTGAACTTAGAAATGCTCAAGCTCAAACATCCCAGTTGAAGTCTCAGAGAGATTTGCTTAAAGATGACTTGGCAAGAGCTGAGGCTAAAATACAGGAGTTGCAGGCGGAATGTTCTAGTGCTGTAGCGGCGGCGGACGATGCGAGAGCACAGCATAAGCATTATAAGGTAAATAAATGTATTTTTTTACATCTTATTAAACATTGAAAACCTATTTATTTATATTAAATAACTCTTTGCCTTGTTGTAAAAATAATATATAAAAAATTTTATTGAAAAATAAATTTATTATATCGCAATCAGGAGATTATACATCATGTCCAAGATTTAAGCCATAGATGGCTTACAGAAATCAATGTGAAACCTGTTGTAAGTTTATTAAACACTTTTATATTATTATACCTATGTCATTACCTGTAAGCTAGTGAATAGTAGTTTATATGCTTAAAATTGCATCTTTGTAACTTTGTCGTATTCTTATCGTATTATTTAAGAAATTAATTATTTTGTACTTTATATTCATCATTTTATCATTTATTTATCTTAGATATGCTGTTACCGGTTAGTAGTTAGTTTGTTTACAGTTTAGAAATTGTAGAATTTGTAGAAATTTGTAGAAATCGTCAAAGAATCAAAACTAGACTTAAATTACAATATAACATCATATTGTTCTATATAATAGTACAAATATGTAGTTCTATTATTTACATTTATTATTATCTATTAACAAGTAAGACATGAAGTAATATCAGTTACAACTAGCGACAACAAAAACAACACAACTTCCTCTTATCTTTATACAGGCTTTTACAGTATTATATATATTATACATATATATATATATATATATATAGATATATATATATATATATAATATATATATATATATATATATATATATATATATATCTATATATATATATATATATATATATCATATTAATACCATTCTACCATTGACAGGATACAGTTGCAAAAGAGCGTGCACTTCGCCGTCAAACACTAAGCGGCGGCGACGCGGACGCGACACGCGTGGCCACGGCGGAAGCGACGGCGGCGCGGGAGGCGCGCGCCCGCAAGGAGGCGGAGGCGCGTTTAGTGGCCACCGAGCAGGAGTTACATCGGCTACGCGCTACTACTGAGGAAATGCGTGATCAGATCACGGCTGCTCAGGTACCCAGTTACTTAGTTGTTTTTAATTAGAATTATTGAAAATTTACTCTTACACACATATGGAAGTGTATCAGTTATTTAGTTAAACTGAAGTAACTAAAAGTTATGACACCTTTTAAGCGGCACAGGTAACTGACCACAGAGATACTCAGTTCAGTGTTATAATATGAAGCTGTATAGATTGTGCTTATTCTATATTGCTTTTGTCATGAGTATTACGAACAAAAAAACATATTTAAATGTGACAGTCATGATTTTTTTAAATTTTGTTGCACCTATATGTAAATCGGTCTTTTATCATGTACATTGACTGGAGGAAGCCTAAATAATAAAGTTTATAAGTCTAAGAAAAACTGATACATTTTTAGAATTTTTACTTTAATTTTTAATTATGCTATATGAAGAACTCCGCACTGGAAAGAGAACGCGTAGCGACCGCCACCAGCCAACAGCTGAGTGAAGCGCAGGTGCTACTCACTCAGGAACGCATGCGCATTACGACGCTCACAGCACAAGTACAGGTACTATATTTCTATACAATTAATAATCATGAATAATGAAGGCATCTTAGGCAAGGTCCCAAACATTTTTGTTGTAAGGCATCTGAATTTTAATTTGAATTTTCAAGTGGCCATAGTGGTCTTAGTATAAAAGCGCCGGTTGTGCGTCCGATTCCCACTCGGAACATTAAATTATTTTATTTCGTCGCGCTCTGGTAACAAAAATAAACGTAACGACACTCAAAAGTCTACCCGTGACCACGGACTACTGCAAAGTGCAAAAAATGATAATATACGCGATTAATCCGGTTAAATTACGGTTTATTTAATATGTATAAACATTGCAAAAACCAAAGAACTTATTAATATCTCTGAAATTTTATGTAATTCGGAGAACAGAGTGTCCAAGCATTAGGTTCCTTCTGCCTACCCTGCTATATACATGGGATACAGTGTGATATGTAATTTTTTGGTTTCCCTTAAAAAAATTGTTATTGCGTGTCAAATAATATTATTTCTACACTAAAATATTTCGCTCTTTAAAAACCCCTTAATATAAACTAAACTAACTTTCCTCAGGAGTTGGAGCGTGGCATCAGCGAGGCGGGGGCTCGTGAGGCCGCTCTGGAAGAGCAGTGCGCGCGCACGGAGGCGCGTCTGCAGCAGCGCCTGGAAGCGGCAGAGGCGCGCGCCTCCGCGGCGTTGCACGACGACGCGCGGTATAGGGAGAAGGTATTGGATTAGTCGTCACTTATGTGTATGTCACATTGCTAATACAATGTACCGAAACCGAAACTGAATCTATTGGTTGGACAATTATATATTGTGATAGTCAAATGTATGAAGAAAAGATACTTTTGAATTTATGTACATTTTTTAGATATGTGAAGAAACACTTTCGGTCTGGTCACTTAAATTATTTTGTTATCATTTAAGTACGTCAAAGTCAAAAATTGTTAAATATATAAAATACCATTTCCGTTTCTAGTACTAAAACAATATTAATCCAAAGGTCAGCACACTAGAACAACTAGTGCGTCAACTGGAACGCGAGGTCAGCGCCTTAGAGAACAGAGAGTGTTCACGATGTGCCGCACGCGACGACGCGGAGAGAGTGGAGCGGGAGGACGCTCGCGACGCGCGCAGCGACACGGAGAGTGTGGCGGACGCGCCCGCGCCCGCGCACGCGCACGCGGCTCTCGCGCAGGTCACGCTTCTTAAGGAGCAGGTTGAGCGCGCCGAAGCTCAGTTGCAGGTATAATATATGTAGTATTATTTATTAAATACTAGTTTTCCATCTGCGGTGTCGCCCGCGTTTCCAAATGGACAACTAATAGTATTTTTTTTTTATTGTTTGTCTTTTTTGTTCACCACAGACTTATGGTGTCCGTGCCATTGTTGTTTTGGTTATTTTATTTGTATTATCATTTTTGGACATTTTCGATCTTACGCAGTTTTAGTTAATAGTAGTCTAATAGTTGTCACACATGACGTTTTAAGACTCGGAATTAATTTTGACCACATTTACAGCCAGTAAAATCGCTAAAAGCTTTCCTCGATAAATAAAATGTCTGACACAAAAGATGTTTTTAAATTTGATGCAGTAGTTTAAGTTTTCAATCAAAAATGTTTAACTGCTATATGTAGGATGAAGGTTTAACTTCATGTTAAAGAAAAATGATTATATATTATTTTTATAAATATGTTTACGTGTATAATTTATTGAGTGTTAAAATGTTGAATATAGAAATATATAGCGTTATAGAAACATGTTAATAATATTATTTTATAGGCACGAGCTGATGAGATCGCAGCTCTGCGTCAGGAAACAAGGGCTGCTAATTTAGCAAGATGGCGTAAGGTACCTAAATATTTCTAAATTAATACAGTATTTTTATAGTCATTATTTAATCAGTTTAACTCATGCTTTCTTAAGTTACTAAGCATAATTAAATGTTTGGATATAGACTGAATAAGACTAAAAGCCGTAGCCTAGTCCGTGGCTAGTATAATATGCTAATTTTCTACCCATCCGAATTATTGGCATGATCATGATATTATCGAAAGTAAAGTTTATATACCTTTAAATATAAACAATTTAACTACTTTTGAATTATTGAAATTATATGATATATAAAGTAAATGTATTTAATTATAAATTATTTAAAAATTAACTGTTATTTATATACATTCGTGAATTGTGATGATTCTATAATTACATATACAGTAAAGATTCTCCAATGTAAAAAAATAAATTGATGTCACTGTAAAATTAACCTGATGAAATATTTTTTAGGAGAAGGAATTTGACGACCTATCATTGAACTTAAAAGTACAAACAAGAGACTTAAAACGCCTCGAAGAACGTCTCAACTCAGCAGTACAAGCTCGTAAATCTGCTGAAGATAAAGCGGGTTTGGTGCATAAGGAAATAACGACTTTAAAACCACAATATGAATTAGTAAGGAAAGAAGCTGACAAACTTAAGGAACTAACAGATAAATTAAAGAAACATAATGAAATACTTCAAGCTGAGGTGGACAGGTATTAGAATATTTTTTATGTAATCGCTTTTTGATCTTTAATTATTTTAATTAAATTTTAAACTTCTCATTCTTTTAATTACATTTTTGTATGTACTATCATAGTTAAATTAGAAATTATTATTTGACACAGATGTACCATTATTAAAATCTATACAAACATAAAATTTTCTTAAATACACTACTAGAAATACTTCTAATATAAATCACAAAATATATACACAATGGTTAATATTTTTAAAAAATCCGAAGAAGCAAACATTATATAAAAAATATATTTATTTCTGTTTACCAGATCACGTAACGATATTCGTAAACTAAAGAGCGAAGTACAATACAGTGAGAAACGACGACTTCACGCGGAGGAACAAGAAGAATTGTCTTCCAGGGAACGAGCGCAGTTGCGCGACGAGCTCATGCCGCTGCGCGCTAGTAATAACGATTTTATACAGGTAGCATATGATATATATTTATTGTTTTTAAGGTTTCGAATCCAAAGGGTATAACGAGATCCTGTCACTAAGGATCCTCAGTTAGTGTTAAGACACCTCTCCACCTGAATCCAAGTAGTCAACCATATATGGAAACGGGGAAATAAATAAAAAACACACAAATAACGAACATAATATAACAGTCAAATGCCATACTCTAAAATAAATAAATGTTACATAAAAAAAGTCGTATTTTAAAAAGTATTATATTTCGAGTACAACTTTCACCAACGAATCAATTTGAATCTTATATTTTAAATACTTCAATCGTGAATCCACTTAGTTACTTGTTTATAAAACTAATCATAAATAATATTAAATAATGATTATTATTTATAAAGATTATCATAACAAATAATAGTTAATAAAAAGTCATTGTCTTCTTGTTTAGTAAACACTAAACAAGATGCACACAAGACACGCTTGTCTTGTCACAAGCCTGCATTTCGAGCTGTATTACCATTCTTAATCTTCACTGTCTAGTTGAGTGTATTTGAATTTTAATATGTATTTTAAATTGATTTATAAATGGCTATAATAAATTAAAATAATATATAATATAGTAATAAATAATTACAATAGTGTCATAGAGAGGGAAAACAAAATTAAAACTTGATATGGCCTATCCATATCGTCGCGTAACTAAGGCCTTCGGGGAAAAGCCGATTGTGTGGCCCAAGCCGCCATATTTGAGGAGCTTCGTCTGGGCGAAACGTTTGCGATTCTTTCTCACTACGGACTTGCTGCGGGGTCGATGTCGAGCTGTTGATTTCGCATTGGTAGCCTCTCAAGCGCGTATAAATATAGTAAATATTACTTCCACTAAAATTTATGTATGTGTTATAAAAAATATGCTTGTAAATATTTATAATACAAATATTTCCAGAATAACAAAGCACTACAAGAAGCCTGTAGTCTACTGGAAGAGCAATTGACTGATTTAGAGAAACTAGCAGATCTTCATGAACTGAAAAATAAAGATCTTGAGGTACTTATGGTTACCACCATTTTTAAGAATATTTATATAATATTTATTTTGACATTTTCTTGACAAAACCGATTATGCCTGATATTTTTAGATTACCAAAGCAATAATAAGTCATATGGATTATTAATATTTCTTATATTTTACCAGAGCGAGTTAACTCGCCTCCGTTCAGAACTAGGAACATGCAGGACAAAGTTATCAGAAGCAGAACGTGCATCCGCGAGCCGCGCGGCCGAGTTGGAGCTCGCGCGACAACGCGGCGACGACGCGCGCGACCAGCTGCGACTTGCTACTTCACAATTGCAAATTATGAGGGTATGACCTTTTAAAATCTTGCGCAAATGACTTACTAAATCATTTCATTCAAGGGAGATTTCTTTAGAATACTTGTTATTTATTAAAAATAAAATATTAATAAAAATCATAATGTATCGTAAAAATTAATTTAGACTAAATGACTAATCGTCATCAGGAACGTCTTGACAACCGCGACACCCTAATCGCGGAGTTAGAAACCCGCCTCGCGACCGTGCACGACGAGGCGGCGTCGCAGTCCGCGGCGTTGAACAGCGCAGCGCGGCGCTTGCGCGACTTGCAGGAGGAGGCCGCGACGCTGCGCACCCGCGTGCACCACCACCACGCGAATGCAATGCAGCTGCAAGCTGCCTTGGCTGATGCACAGGTAGGTACCTCTGGATACTAGGGGCCCTACCCGTAGTTGTGGTCAAACCTGTGGGCGTCATGGATCCGACTGACTGACTGTGTCCTGTCCGCAGGAGGAGGCGGAGGCGGCGCGCGAGGCGCACGAGGCGGCGGCGGCGTGGTGGCGCACGCGGGAGACCAAGGCCGACGCCACGCTGCGGCAACAGGCTAAGCTCATTGATTTCCTACAGGTATGTCGCAAGGAAAATGTGTTCTTTATTTTATGATAAACGTTATGTAAATTTAGTAGTCGGTTGGGCTGGATTAGTTAATAGCTTAGCCTCTTTACGACACGGCGTCGTTCCAACAGCCTGGCTGATATTCAACCATAGCGTCTGATGTAAGTGCTACAGATAAATAGACGACAGATTCAACTATGTGACTTACGTAAAATAATTTTGAACTAAACCTGTTTATAACAATTCCAAGATTTTGTCAAAAATCTGTATTTTTTGTATGCAATATGGAATTACTTTTTAAATTTACTTTAGAATCATAGCCGTGTTCAGTTGCGATTATTTCACAGACAAGTATAAAAAACATTATTGCAAAATTCTCATTCATTCTCCAGTTGAATTATTTAAAAATTTAATAATTATGCTAAATCAGTAGTCAAACACTCTGAATCCTGGTCAATTTGTCTAGCTGTTATATGGCTGGTCGTACAGCCCGCTGATTGAACGGCACTGCATTGAAATAACTAGGCTATACACAAAAATAATACTAAACGGCTCATTAAGCTAGTTGGGTGCGACATAAATATGAAAAAAAAACTTAATACAATATATATAATGAAATTTTACAGGCTAAAGTAGAAGAGGTAGGGCGCAAGAAGTGTTCGCTTAGCAACAAATTATTTGGTCGTTCGGGACGTCGCTCCGCAGCGTCGCCACCACTTCTAAGAGTTAATAGGTATTTCTTTTTATACTTCTGTCAGCGTGCTGCGCCCCCGCTCACCCCGATATGCTCGCTTACCTCGCTCTCCTGTCTCCCCTCTCTCACCTCGCTCGCTTCGCTCACTGGTCAACGATAATGGTTGATGAAATCTGATGACGGATAAAGCAAAAGTCTAAAACTCTTAATATCTAAATGGTTAAATTGTCGCCTATAAGGAAGCACAGACGTTTGTACAAAAATAATTACATAGTTCCGATCAAATAGTTTTTTTTTTATATTACAACAAGTAAAGTGAGCGGAGCTTCTCTATGGACGTTTCGCAGGAAGGAACACCCCTTAATATATATAAAATGAATAAACAATATTTACTAAAATTTAAAAAGTAATTTTGTACTAACATACATTTATTTTTCACAGAGAATTGAGGGAAGAAGTAGAACGCTTGAGAGCAAAACTATCTGCTGCACATGCCCATTGCGAGGCGAAGTATGTTATTATAATTCCAATTATTATAATATTAACTTTGACTTAATTAGGAAATTTACAATAACAAAGAATATTCAAAATATTGAAATAATATTTTTCTAGTTTCCCCCCTACACCGCGACGAGATCGAAAAACTGATAAACCACAGAAACTTGTACATAGGTAATTTATTTGTTATTCAAACTTTTGTATTCTTTTCTTAATTTTTTTAAATCATTCTAAAATAATATATATATTTTTTTCCAGAACATTCGACTTGGACGCGACGGAGGACAAAGAATCCCTTCTTGTAATATGGTATAATTTTTTATTGCTAATATTTTATTTTCTTTTATTTATTTAAAATGTTATTTTTCTGCCAAACATAAGAAAACTTATTAATCAGTTTAAATGACATTGCGGCGGACAGGAGCGACGGGTCCCGTGAGCGAATGCGCGCGCGCCTCGCGGGACACACGCTGGAGCTGTCCAGCGGCGAGCGCACGTTACGAGCGCGTCTACTAGAAACTGACGCCAAGAACCTGCCACACAATGAAGCCAATCGAGCTTTTACAGTAAATATTATGTTTTATAAAACATTTCTTTTGATTGGAGTGCAAGTCTGAGTAGCATTTCATCTTGTTAGAACGAAATAATGAAAATAACTTATTGATATACACACCATGCTTATTCCTGACCGTATTGGCACAATGGGGCAACTCGTGAATGGAGAATGAATTCGATTCATTTTCCGGATATGGTAAGGCCAAGTTGAATTCCGTCACTCAAAACACAATAGATAGATAGATGCATAGATAATTTAATTATTACATACACAAAAGTATATATACAAAGAAAAGTGAACAAAAACAGCAAACATACAGAAAAATATTTTTTTTGGAACACGAAGGTAGTATGCAAACGCAACCTTATTGCTAATAGTGATCCTTTTCATATCAACGCAACAATGTAGATGATTCAAGCGAATAGCCGAGAGCGTATTGTTTTGTCATTAGGCTAGTTCTGTAATGTTATCCATTTTACTTGTAATGTTTGTTGATTTTTTTTCTCCGCGCAGTATACTTATACTATACTTTTAAGTTATAACGTGGTAAGGAATTTCCGAAAACATTTCTTCGAGAAGGATCAAATTCACTTCATTCATTCAGTTATTACAACGCTACTATCGCATCTATATCATATCAAAATAATATTAATATTTAAGATAATTTTTATATTGCAGATTAAGTTTGAATACTGCGGTCGAGGAAACGAAGCGGCGATAGTGTGCCCCAGTATAGAAGATCGTTCGCAGTGGATAAAGAAACTCACGCCCGCTCCCTCCACAGGATATAACCCAAACGTTATTTTACAGAGCAAAGTTGTACCCAATACTGCACTTTATGTTGCTCCTAACGCTATCGCCATAGGTACGTGTATTTTGGTAGCAATATAACTATAGGTTCAGTATTTATATTAATCTTCGGATATATTCTTTTATATGTAAAAAAGACATATTTAATATAAGAAAATGATTATAAATTTTGAAAAACTAAATTTGATTAGTATAGTAGTGATATTATATTTTCAGGCTTTGATTACTAGGCTATGCGCTGAATCTGATTAAATAACATTACAAGTATGTTTCTCACACTGCTCAAGGTTGCGCCGACGGCCTGCACTCGCTGCGCGGCCCCATAGCGCTGGAGCACGACGCGCACACGCACGCGCACGCGGAGGCGGAGGCGGGCGTGCGGGGCGCGGGCGCGGCGGCGGGGCGCGCGCTGCTGCAGTGCGGGCCGCGCCTCGCGCACGCCTCGCTGCTGGCCCTCGCCTCCGTGCTGCGCCGCGCCGACCACCTGCGCCCCGCGCTCCCCCTGGCCCGCGTGGAGCTGCCCGATGCTACTACTGTGCCGCATATTGTCACTGTCAGTATTTATAGTTACCATGTTACTTTTTGCGACCTCACGCTGTTTAAAATATGGCAAGGTTTCCATTTTCTGTTTTCTTTTGGTTCATTTTTATAGATAATCCGAGTGGCGAAACTTCGCTTTGTCTAACTAGAAATAATTTAAGTATATTTATTATTTATCTAAATTAATCAATATTATGCCTTTAACTTCTATTATATAAGATATAATTAAAATTTACAGGGATTACCCGATTCCACGGAGGATCTGTGCGCAGCGGTCGCCTGCGGACGTCGCGTGTTCCTTCTACGGTACGACGCGAGCTGCGCGGAATTTAAAACCGCACGCTCTCTCACGGTGGACCGCCCGCCCGCCTCTCTTCTGCTGACAAGTCAAGTTTTATACATTGCCGGAGAAAAACCATTGAAAATTAACTTGCCATCGGGAGCTCTAGAATCCTTTGGAATGGAAGAACCCATAGTCGCCGCGGCGTTCAAAAAGCACTCACCGCCCAAAGCGATAATTAAAATACGAAGTAAGCCGAACGAGATCCTACTTTGTTATACTGAGTGCGGAGTTTTTGTGGATGAAAATGGAAAGCGAACTCGCAATGAAGATCCAAAGTGGAGCTCAGCAGTCCACGGCTGGGAGTACGTCGGCCCGTTCTTGTACGCCGTAGGCGAAGACCGAGTGACTATTATCTATATAAGTGACGAAACATACAAAGCACCGCCGTGTACGTGTGATACAAATTCTCTCGCATCGTCAGCATCAGAATGCTATCAGCCCGAAATATTTAATTATAGAGTCAACGAGCCATATTTACTTGGTACAACTACGAACGGCATCATCATCAGAGCTAAATTCGATGACGAATATAAAGTTTTAATTGTTGAAGGCGCAGCAGCGTTTAGGAGTATAGGCACATCTCTGGAATCCTTGGACACTTTTTCTGATACAAAAGGTTCTTCGTCGGATCTGGCTCAATCTCTTACTGATCTTTCACCTCATGAAGAATCTAAGGAAAGCGTAGAGCTGACTACTGGGTTCCTCGCTGATATAAGACAGAGGGCGAGACAATTGCGAACTAAACATAGAGAGGACAGAACGCCCGATGACGTCATAAAACAAATTTTGACCACAGAAGTCGGTTTGACTCGAAAATCCAATGGAAGGAAATCTCCTGCTGTTATATCAGAATGTGAAACTGAATCAGACTTCGAGAGCGAAGACGGGACCGGCTCCACCAAGTGCACCGCAGACGTGTGCGCGGAAATGTTCACGAGACAGGTACGCTTTCAGTAATTATTAAACTTTAATTTTTAATAGTGTAAGTATCAATATTCGATTTAAACATGCTTAGATGCACTAATAATAAATTTTGTTAAATTACAGGAATAATTATTGTACTCAAGTATTTATTTTAATATGGATCTTTTATAACATTAAAATGATTGTTTTAATAACATTTTGTATTCATTTCATTAATTGAGATATGTTAATTTTTAAATTAGTAGTATTGTTTAGATATACTTTAAGTGATTGTTTGTTCTGTTCATTTATTTATTTTTGACTTCCTTATTGTAACTGTGTATAGTTATTTTATGCCATTATGACTAGATATTACGCCAAAATTGTACTTAAGCTATTTGCATTTTTATAACTTTACCAGTTGCCACATACTGGTAAATATTAAGTAAATGTAACTTATGCATAGTTTCACTGTGATTTGATAAGTCATGTTTTTATTTTAATATATAATATTAGTTATTACTAATAAATATACTTTTATAATATCTTGATTTATTACTTAATTACCTACTCTCAGTCAGATTACTACAACAACAAATACCGGCTTAACTTGTAGTAGATATGGTCTGAATATATATATATATATATATATATATATATATATATATATATATATATATATATATATATATATATACATAAATAATCAATAAATACAATTGGTATAAATTGAAATCTTTTATTTACATTCTTATACAATATACATTACAGTAAAAAGTGCATTTGGAAGGACTATAAGTCACCCAGCATAGGATTCATAATTACGATGAATTTCTCTCAATCTGTATACTAATAAACATGTACGTTCGGACATTATACATTAGGACAACAATTCGTAGCTACGCACGCACATTAAACACACGAGAGATGTACTCCAACACTGTACTACATATATAATCTGACAAGCAGCAGAGATCCATTGATTAATGAAACGCAATGTACATTACAAACTTATATATACGTGTAAATCATGACATCTTACTTCTAAAGAATCGTATCGTAAAATCAGTCAATACAAGTATAATACAAGACTCATAAATTCAATTTTCAATCACAAACGGCACGGCTTCGATCAGAATACTTCCATGACCTTTATTTATAAACTATGACAAACATGAGACAGTCGCATTTTAGAAATATGCATCAGGCCCATGACCAGCGTTGCGCAATTGGAATTATTTATCATAAAAAAATTACATGTTAAGGTGATTTTTTTTTAACACCTTATTTCATATATTTACTTTAATTAGACTAAGCAATACAAATCGCAATATATTATTTTAATGCTCTATTATTCAGCAGGCAAAATACCATTTTAATATTTTTTATATATAGCAATGTTTATCTTGAATAGAAAGTCCCGAATAACTTATAACCCAAAGTAGAGAACGAACTGACAGTTCGTCACGAGGTTATGTCTATATCGACCCGCAAAATGCAGGAGTTGCGTTGCGTGCCTTATAATATATAATAAAAACGTAAGTTGAATTTTATCAAAAATCATTCGAAAATATGGTATAATTTTTTTATTATTTATAAATAGGTTAAGAGATGTGGAGACTATTTCCACACCTATACATTTAGGCTAATTTAGTCACATTTGCCAAACTGAATGCATATTTACAAAAATAACATTAAACAAGTAGGTTTTTGCTTGTTGCTTAGATTTTTTCCTTATTAAATCTGTAATCTCTAGCATAAAAAAATCTTAAATGCTACTAAGACATGCTTATTTAGCCAAAGCAATTTCGCCTGCAAAACAGAGAAGAACGCAAACGCTGTCGGAAAATAAATATTTATAACGATACATCATTGAAAATTAAGTATGACAAAATAGTTACCCATTGCATGAGGGATGAGAGACCTTAAACTAATTTTATTTACAATTTATTTGACAATTATATGAACATATATTTGCAGTCTAATAGAATCTCCATGATACATTAACCGGAGGTCGTTCAGTTGAGGTACCCGCGACATTGCGGCGCTCCGCACAAGCAAGGAATCTTCTCGTCTTCGAGCGGGAACTTGTAGTCGTACGTGATCTCTTCGTCCACGCCGATAGGTTGTTTCGAATATATTACTATTTTCTTTTGTGATTCTATTGTTATAATCTTAGCGTAGCAGTTGGGCTGGAAATGAAAAAATACATATTTAAGGACGTATTCGTTACAATGTACCGTAAAACAGGGTAAATAGGAATGGCGGGGTAAACAGGAATCGAAACTTGATTTATTTAACAGCCAGTTAATGTAATGTCCTGTGAGACAGTAGTAAATATAGTAGGCTCGTTAAAAAACAAAACAGTGTTAACCTCTAATTTACAATATGACAATTTCCTATTGTCATATTGTAAATTAGAGGTTAACACTGTTTTGTTTTTTAACGAGCCTACTATATTTACTACTGGCTTCACTGAACATTTAAGCCAACCAGTCAGCTTCTACAATAGAAAAAGGACGTTGAATGTGAGTGCCCGTGGAGACGTGATATTTTTACTCAAACACTAACAATTGAAGCTACTTTGGGGTTAATAGAAACGCGAATGGGGTAAATTGCAACTAGAGTGGGGATAATTGGAACAACAGGGGGGTAAATTGGTTTGCATATGAGGTAATTTGGAATCCATAGATAGGGTTATCAAAAATGTGGATAAAACAAATATTGCATTTTTTTATCTATAATGTAAAAAATATTAAAAAGATGTTTATAATTTTTGTAAATTCATATTAGCCGTAACTACGTAGTCGAATCAGGTGTAAAAAGCTCGAAGAGGTTAATTAAATTAACTACTAATACGTTATGTGCTGTAGCTAAAAAGTATAATATACGAAAATCAGTACTGTGTCGACATAAAAACTGTCGGCACTATAGTAGAAAAATTAATTATATGCGGCGATTGTGGCTATCTGTTAGACAACCGTTGACTTGCCGATGCCTTTAAATTCAACTATAAATAATAGTGAAAAAATTAAATCAACTAGTCAAAGGAGAAGAAGAGGAAAGAGTTTTAATTTTTACAACGATACAGAAGATATTTTAAATGTTTTAGAAGAAGAATAGTTTTAGTACTATCAAATTATAGACACTGACACAAGTAGTGTTATTTGTTAAATGGAGAGAATAATAATTAAGTTTTTAATTTTTGTGACCAGACCATATACAAGATTACTTGAAGAAATGTGATTCCCAATTAAAAGTTATGTTAAAGTAAAAACAAACAGATTAATTAATAAATAAATAGGAAATGATAGAATTTTCTTCTTTTTTGTTTTCCTAACAACATAAAAGTATTTTCTATAAGCTTTTTTTTATTATAAACAAATAAATATATAATATTTTATTGACAATCCTTGTAAAAATTCCAATTTACCTCTCTTACGTACCTATTATCCCCGTGGGAGCTAATTGGAATCTAGTGAGGTTTTTGTTATTTTTTAGCAAATATGGAGTTAATTTGTGAACTTTCAATTTCTTAAAATGTAATACGTGTTGCAGAAGCAAGTGAAAATTCTAGTTGAAGCTGAAAAATAGACCTATTTACCCCGTTTTACGGTACAACAGTAGTGACACGTTCTACAATATCAATGCACTCACATTACAGCTGTGATTAATGAACCGCGCGAGGTTCCCGCACTTGGTGGCGTCTATGATGGTGTCGAGGTCGATGCGGAACAAGTAGGAGCTGCCGATGCCGGTGGCCTCGTAGTGCGCCTCGCGCACGTCCGCCACGATGGGGCGCACCATTTGCCCCACGTACTCGATCACCATTTCGTCGGCGGCTATCGGCTCCTGTTAACGTTTTTATTTGTGTAGCTAATTGTAAGCTAAAATAAACTATACAAGTACGACTCAACGTGCTTGTGGAGATGGTTACTCAAGAGTATTATCTACGTCACATGGGTTGTTTTAAATTTGATATAAATTTATTTTAGAATTTTAATTAAAAGTAGTTAAAAATTTTACTTTATCTTATATTTCGAAGAGTGACCTTCCCGACTCGAAATTCAGTGGTTTCATTTAATTTTAATGTTATTTTTTGTTATTTTTATAAAGAACTTTCTGAAAGAGATATATACACAAACACACACACACACACACACGCACACACTCACACGCACACGCACGCACACACGCGCGCACACGCGCGCAGACACGCGCACACACGCGCTCACACGCGCACACACGCGCACACACGCGCACACACGCGCACACACGCGGACACACGCACACACACGCGCACACACGCGGACACACGCGCACACACGCGGCCACACGCGCACACACGCGCACATACACACTTACACATCATATTACACACTTAAACCTACTAATGTAATATAAATTGTCAAGGAGTTTAAAGGCTCGTAATGTATATATGGGGGGAGGATGGCGACCTGAAATAGAGGGAATTCTAGTTCAGGCGTCAGTCGCCATTCCAATTAAATTATTTGTTGCTCAAATATCCACACTTTTTTCATTTGTACTAATGATTTGCGGTTGTACTAATTTTTCATACAAAAGTACACTCTAGCCTATAATATTTTTATAGCACAATGAGCCCTTACCTGAGCGAACAGGCCCCAGTCGTGAATACCAGATTTAGCAAACTTGAGTTGTTTCTTTCTGAATTTAAGTTGATTGAACTTAAGCAGATCAGAATCTGTATCCGTTCCTGCAATCATAAAAAAATCATACTTATACTTATAATAACCATATAAATATCTGTTTTTTTGTGAAATATTATTTCATACGACAAATACATCGCCCTCAGATGTGACGTGAACCTGATTACAATACGCTGTTAATTATTATAAAACTAAAAATAAAAAAAATAAAAGTGACATTAATTTTAATAACCAATTTATAGAAAATAATTTTAATTTACAAATTAAAAGTTAGCATTCTAACTCAAAATGAATCACTCGAGTAATAAATATCTAGCTTTATTGTGCGGTTCTATCGCCAAGCAGCAGAGGTACAAGAGGCACTGACCGAAGGCGGTGAGCAGGCGGCGCTGGTTGGAGCGCGCCTCGCGCGACAGCAGCTGCATCTTGGAGGCCTTCTTGTCGTCCTGCGGCGCGGGCAGCGCGGCGGCGCGTCCGTGGTGGTACTTGTACTTGGCCTTCAGCCGCGCGTCCATCTTGTAGTAGCCCTCCGTGCGCGCCGAGCCGCTCGAGTGCCCCTAGAGTTACGGCGACGCTTATATTTATACGTCTATCGTTACGCGGAGAAATTTATTATTTTCATTTATTCGCTCTGTTAAGAAAGCGCGGTCTCGAGTTCTATCGCTCAACGAGTAATGTCAAAAAAATCGGGCAGAAAATCTTAGCATTTAGATTTCCTATGCATAGCCAGCTGTGCCTGCTGTTAATCAAACCTGTTAATTAATCAAAAAATGATTTACTTATTTAAAATAAAAATGAATAATTTACTTACTTGATATAAAATCATACAAAAGTAAAAAGCCAGACTTACACTGAATTTACATAATATGTTACCTGCAAATCTTCGTATATGTTTCCATGCCGCTTGGACTTCTTGCGCGGCGGCGAGTACGCGAGGTCGGTGGGCGGGTGCTCCACCCAGTGCGTGTCGTTGAGCCAGTAGCCCTGCGCATCCTCCGCCAGCAGCGCCTCGTACGCGCGCCGTAAGTACTCCACGTCCTCGCGGTCGATGCCGCGCGTCAGGAATGAGTACATGATCTGCATCTCCGCCATGATGTCGCGCGGCGCGAACACGGCGCTGCTGCTGAGCTCCGACGGCGAGTCGCTCAGCCGAGAGTGCAGCCTGGCAGAGTACAAATATTCATATATTAGATATTACGTAATATAAGGTTACAATAATAAAAATGGCTCGAAGGACCAAATCCAATCATTCCGAATCTTTCGGGATTTCGATCTATAATTTTAGTAATGCTCAGTAAAATAGTTTAATCTTTATAATACTGATACTTTAATAATTAACAATGATCTGAATTGTATTGTTTTAAAATAAATAGTTAAATAGTAAAATTAATAATTTGATATTCAAAAAAAATTAGGTTGATACTAAAAATTAAAAAAAGATTTTACTTATTCTGTATTTCGGCCAATTTTTTAGTTTCATGTTTCCTCTTGTACGGCCTCTTAGTCTCTTTCTGGGGCTTGACTTCCTCAGGCTCGATACGCGGCGACTCAATTTCTGGTTCTGCCATCCATGTGTAACCTATGTTTGTTTGATAGGATTAAGACTTCTGAGATTCCTAATACTTTTGCTATATTTATATGACACACAATATTTTATTTATTTTATTTTAGCTTCACGCTTCATACCAAGTATATCCACGTCATAGCATTATAGTCAGAGGTTAAGACAACAAGACCCTATAATTCCCCACTTTACACCCAATTTTCCAGACATTGCCTTGTTAAAAGATGTTACGGGATGTTCAAATATTACTTTATTTCTTATAAATGGAGGAGTGTACAGAAAAAGTACACACAGTAGTGTAACGCTGGAGTGTTGCGACGCATTACGTGGGGGAATGGTAGGGTCTGCAATCAATTATCAAATTGCGTAACTTTAAACATTAACCTAATTAGCCCCTTGCCAGAGCAGGGAAACGAAAATAAGTAAGTAATACACTCATTCCCCTAAGTAAGTATCAAACCCAAGCCCAGCAGTACCGTGATCGTGTTGCAAATGGTTGGCGCGCGGCGCGTCCCTCGGCGGCGGCCTGCAGTAGGAGTGATCGAGCGCGACCTGCGACGCCTGCGACGCTTGCGACGCCTGCGACTGCGGGGACGACGTCTCCGACACCGCGCTGCTGGCGTTCTGCAATTATATTATCATAATTAAATTATATTATGGTAAATACAAACAAAAGCCTACACGATGCATACAAAGGTCTCGCAAGCCAAGCTAAACACACCATGTACACACGTCGTGTTTATGGACGCTAGCTGTGCATTGTGACGTGTGTAAATTGACTGTTAAGAGTTGGAGTCTAAGATAAAAAATAGGATAACTGTAGATAGAAAAAACAATAAAACAATGAAATTGCGCCAACTCGAGCCCCACTGACATTGACGGGTTAAAAATTCTATTCTGAAGGAGCTTCAGAAGATTCAAAATATTTTTTCCGAATGGCATCTTAATGCCCTTGGTACTGGTTACCCCTCTCATCAACGCCTACTACTTCGACGCCCTCCGAGACCCCTATAAACTTATTACTTCAGCAAACACCACTATGTAGGCAGAATCAACTCCTCAGTAGCACAACGCACTCTCCGTCGTCAGAGTCTATCTGAAGGCATGTGAGTACAGTGCCCAAAGAATAAATACCCCCCTGATTAGTGGTCGCAGACACGAGCCTCCTCCCCTTATGACACAATTAAGACCATTCCAGGACGACAACAGAATCAGTCAATTTAACAAAAAAAAGCCAATTAGAGCAATATTTAGTAGTAGTAGACGGTGCCTATTAGACAAGAACAAGTTTGAATAAATTCAGATTACCTTATGGAAAATTGATAATAAAACTATATTAATTGGTTAATCATATGTTAAAACTTTCTTTAGTTAAATAATTTTCATTGATAACACAACAAACCTCTTTAACCCCATTGACGCTGACTGCCGACTCCGTGTAACTGTGATCACTGACTGACACAGTCCTTTGTCTTTTCTCCTGTTTCTTCTTTTGTCTTCTCTCTTTCTTCCGTCTGGTCTCCAAAGGCTCTTCTTCCGAAGTAATTTCCCCATCGTCCACGTCTGCCTCAGTTTTACTCTTTTCAGGTGATTTCAGATGGTTCTTGATGGGGCTACTTCTTGGTTCTTCTTGTTTGGGCTCGGATATACTAAAATTTCAGTATGATGAACATTAAAAACATTATATAAACTGATATATGTTTTTTTGTTTCAACAATATTGTTAATATTTATGTGTAAACTTTTATAATATACTAATATTATTATACAAATTACCTTTCATCAGGAGGTTTGTCTGAAGGTTGCCCGGTATCTACCTCCATTTTGAGTCTTTGCTCTTCTAAGAATTCTTTTTCAATTTGCTCCATATATTCTGTGTTTCGTCTTCTTCTCTCCTAAAACAACAAAACATATATAAATATACAATATACAACATCTATAAGTTCTATTTTAGTTTCTATTACATTAGAAATATTAACCTGGTATTCTCTTTCTTCTTCTGAGTCCGAGTAAACACGATCCAATAATACATCTCTTGGCTCTTCTTCTGGAGATAGTATGGGGGAACCGAGTCGATCGTCTGACGCCTCCACTGGGGGTATTGGTGTCTTTTCTATTTGGTAAATGTAATGTTAATATATATTTTTATAATGTAAATTTAAATGTTATATTACATATTTCGTTTGGTAACATGTATGAAAAAGTTAAAATGTATATATGATTATAAAATGGTAGTTGAACATTGAAATATGTCATACCTCTTCTCCTTTGTTCCTCTTCACTGTCTGATGATGAAGAGTAAACTCTTCTTAGCCTCTCTTTGTTTGACACAACCTTAAACTGCAATAAAAATAAATGAAGAAAATTGTTAATATATTGAAAATAAATAGATTTTATTTTTTTTATTCTTACTACTAAGATTTTTTAGTTACACATTAATAATAAAACTGTTAACAATATATACCTCAGCTTCATCGAGTTCAGAGTCGTCAGTTTCGGAGTATATACGAGGTGCGGCGCCCTTACGCGTGGAACGCTCCGACCCCGACCACGACGACCGCGACGACGATGATGAAGACGACCTGGGAATGGGTGGAAATAAATATATATACTTTTACAGCTTCGTGCACACATTATTTCTGCAATAAAAACTCTTACATGTATACATGTTGAGTGGCAGATCTAGCACTGTGCTGTTTTAATAAAATAAGTCAAGGACAGTAATTTAAATTACTATGAAACCTTAAAGGTGGATTCGAACGCAGAACCATCGCCAATACAAAAGCTACCATACGAACTCAGAAATGCTAGATTTTATACAATGATTTAAAAAAAATTACAACAAAACCAATTTTCTAGTTAAATATAACAATATATATGTTTTATAAACATATGTGCAAGTATTCACTAACCTAGAAGAACTGCTTGACTGTCTTCGTCTGCCCGTAGACAAGTATGAACCGGTAGTTCTATTTCTTGGACTCGTAGGCACCTCTTTCTCTTCATCCGAATTTTGTACAATTTCCTCCTAAAAAATAAAATTTAAATCATCTTGTCATATAACTATTATGAATAATAATTGTACACATAGCTGGAATCTGATTAGATAAATGGCCGCATTGGACATCTCTCGGCGAAAATAAATAATATATATATGTTACTTTTACGTACCTGGTCACTGAGTCGTTTAGATGAGTCCTCGTCCATAACAACAGGTGAAGGTATTTTCCGCTTTTTCCTGAAGCTAGGCATTTTGGGAATTGCAGCGCGCAGTCCTAGACCAATGCCTACGCTGTACCCGCCTAGATCTAGACCCAACTCCCGAGATTCCAAGATGGATTTTATAGAGTCCACTGCCTCTTCTTTTTTGTTTGAAATATCCTGAAACGCAAGTCAAATTTTTAAATCTACTTGTAATTTGTTTTAAAAGATTATATTCAAAGTTTCAATTTTATTAAATTTTCTAATATAATTATTATCTATTATCTAATATAATTAATATAATATATATTGAGTGGTAGTTCAACTAGGCAAATTAGGTAATTTAGGCTTCCATCCAAAGGAGGAATAATGGGTCACTTTATATAACATGTGGGTTCTTATTTCTACAAAGAAGTCTTCAATTATAAAAACCTGCAATGGTTGTCCACATTCTTCTTTCTGAGGCTTAATAGTCCGCGTTTTTCGACTTTGCTCATCCCACCATACCTCAAAGTTTTTAAAGGCAGTGCTTTCTATCATTTTCTTATTAAAGTCCTTTTTAAGGATCTGTTTTAATTCCGTCGTAACGCGTTCTATTACACTGTTGATTGTGGGATAGTATGGGTTGTCTAATTCCTGAAGAAAAGTTCAAAAGTTAGTTTTGTAGAAAAATAATTAAATATTTTTAACTACTACAATTTACAAAATATTGCCACGTTTTCTTAGAGATCATTTCTTCTTAAAGATAATGTTTAGCTTAATTGACGACTTAAATCATAGCAAACTAAACCACATTAGCACTATTAATTCATCAATAAAGCAGCATTCAAAGTATGTTTTCCTAACATTGTAAAGTACCTGGAGCGGGGGCGGCGCGTCCACGTGCGCGGGGTAGTGGTGCGGCAGGATGGGCGGCGGCGCGAACGAGCCGTACGCCAGCGACATGTCCACACCCGCGTACGGCGCCGCCGCCGCCGCCGGGCTCGGGTACGCTGCGGGGAATTTGTTAATAATAGCCAAAATAACAGACGATACTTAATACTTAGAACCAGAAAAAAATGTTACCCATAGCTTTCGAATGAAATAAGAACTTTTTTCAAATTCAAATAATTTTATTCAAAGTAAGAAAACATGATTCATTTTTTGAACGTCAAAAACATTATCACCGGTTCGCTTAAGTTAATGCCTCAGACTTGAGAAGAATCGGCGCAAAAAGCTCAACGGGACATTTTTTTTTACAATTATTCATTGTTGACAATGATACGCTTAAGATAGACTGGAGCGAGCATTTCATTCCCAAGGTGTGTTATCATTTACAAAATCATTAATTAGGTAATAACCTTCAACACACAGACGTCGTTTCATAATTTTTTTAAATTGTGATATAGAACATTCTCGGACGTTTTCTGGGATCCTATTCTAAAAGTGTACACTCTGTCCCATGAAAGAATTGTGGACTCAATGCAATCGAGTTACATGCGCGGTAAGTTTCAACCCATTTCATCGCCAATTTTAGTGAAATCATTAATATTTTTTTTACATATAAAACATTTAAGGAGGATATATTGAGACACAACTGTCAATATATTAATTTCCTTAAATTTGTCACTTAAAGATTCTTTAGGGCTTAAGTTATAGATTGAGCGAACAGCTCGCTTCTGCAAGATAAAAACTGTATTGATCGGGGCTGCATTACTCCAGAGTATAATGCCATAAGACAAAATACTATAAAAGTAGCTAAAGTAGAAAAGGCGAGCCGTTTCTACATCAGTTAACGATCTAATTTTCCTAACCGCAAAAGCTGCTGAGCTCAATCTGTTCGCCAATCTATAAATATGAGGCCCCCACTGTAATTTAGAGTCTATGGTGATACCGAGAAATACCGTAGAATCAACAGGATCCGCGGTCTCACCATTCAATAGTACATTTGCTTTAACTATTTTCGTGTTGGGTGTTCGAAAAATTATACATTTTGTTTTTGTTCTATTTAATAGTAGGTTGTTAGCACTAAACCAATGTACTACTTTCGAGAGCGCATTGTTTACATCGTCAATTATATTTTGTAGTCTTTTCATTATGAAAATTAATAAAGTATCATCAGAAAACAATACTATCTTATGGCTCCTTCCAGATAAATATGGTAAGTCATTTATATATATTAAAAAGAGAAAAGGACCAAGAATAGACCCCTGTGGGACTCCCATACTGACTAGAACTTATAAGGACAATAATACGACGCTTTAAAAGAGGCAATATATTTGGAATTACATCAAAGGTTAAGGTAAATACGATATATTCTATTATTATATTACAATATCTAAACAAGATAACCCACTTAATATTGTCTTTACAATAACACATCTTCTATAATAAGTTTTTATTTTATTACCAGTCGTGGGCCACACAGGTTGATAATAGTGTGGATGCGGCGCGGGTGAATAGTAGTAGGCCTCCGCCGGCACTTGCTCTTCAATCTTCGCCTCCGTTGAAGACAGCGATGATAACGACATCTGTAAAACAAATAAATTGAATCAAGTAATGATTAAGTACAATAAAATGGTGTTTTGGGCCCATGCAACCGTTATTATAACGATGATGTAACATTTATTTATATTTCTGTTCTCCTTATATTCATTAAAACATTATAGAGTTGACCTAGAGAATAAAACATACCTTATATCTACCTATCTCTCTCTCTCTATCTACATATCTATATATACCTTTATCTTCATGTGTCATATAGGATAGACATGGAGAATTAAGTAACTAACATGACATTTCGCCTTAATGTCAGGTACCTTACGTAACTAAACCATACGTACACCGCGAATTGGAGAGGCATATAGGGCGGGCGTCATGATAACACTTTTCTCACAATTCAATAATATCATTAAATATAAAGAACTGACCTGATCATCATCCAAGTTATCTTGATCTTTGTCAGGTGGAGCGGCGGGTGACCGTCTCGGTTCTTCCCCCGTCAGAAGTTCATCTTCCGATGACGATATATCTGAGCCAATTTTATCTATTTGCGGAAATCTCTTGCGTTCTTCATCTTTCGCTTTCTATTTCAATAAATATTTCATATTAATCTATTAATATAAGCTAAATCATAAAACTATTTAATTCCAAATTAATAGAAAAGTTTACAGTGAAATTGTATAATTACCTTTTCTACAGTAATCTTTAGACATTCGAGGTAAAATTCTCTGTTTAAATATGGAGAAGGTGTTTTCGACAGTGGTTCAGGATCTACTTCATTTTTTTGTTCAAATGATATTATGCTTTCCCGGTCGTCACTGCCTGAAACTGTTGTATTAAATAATAAATATCTAAATATATGTATATATATGTTAAGTCAAAAAGCTTAATTCTATGTCACAAATTAATAATTTAAAAAGGGGTTCTATTTTCACATTTAGAGCGGTTGCAGAGAGTAACAATTCTTAAGAAACCACATTCATGCTTTTACGATTATTAAATAATTATAACACTTTTAAAAAAAAATTAAAGAAATATTTAAAAAAAAGTTTCTTTCCACAATGGAGGACAACTTTCTAAGGTGTAGTGGTAAAATAAAATTGCTGTGATTTCTCTTACTAGACAAGAATTTAAAAATTATTTAATTAATCAGCCCCCGACTGAAAGTTGAAAAGTATATAAAATACATACAGCACATTTAACAAGACGTCATTTTAACATTTAAAAAGATTACTCAGATTTTAATATTTAATCATACTATCATATTCTAACAAACCATCATCATCTGAAGGTGGATTATGTGCATCCAGATCAGGTATCTTAGCAGGGAGGCGATCATCATCTTCCTCCTCTGAGGACATGCCCAGCGTGAGGAAAGGGGGCGCCAGGCCTCCGCCGCCACTAGCACCTTTAAGGAGCATTGCGATCCTGTGAAGAAGAGACATATTTGAACTAATAGCAACTAAACGAAATAATTATTCTTAAATAATAAAATAGGAATAAAAATGTATATTAACTTTGTGTTATCATATGACAAGGCTGATGAATGAAGTCTATTTTTTTAAACAATAATAAATCAAAACAATAATTTTACTCATAAACTCATTTGTCACTTATTAGTATTGAGTTTATATTACTAAGCTATACATGAACTATAAAAAAATATGTTCTTGCATTATACCTAGTATCCAAATCAACATTCTTTGGTTCCTCTGCAGGTGGAGGAGGTTTGACCTCAGGCTCTTTCAATGTAGATGTTTCTTGAGGAGGAACAGGTTCCTCGCTTTTACTTTTCACCTCCTGTAATTTATTATCTTCACATTTATTTACATACTTTAGTATTTTATTTAGTAATTTATATTTTTTATAACATGCTTTGATACAACTTTTGTTCATTGTCAACGAATGTAGAAACCAAAGTAGATTTTTATCTAAGAGAATGTGAAAACTATTACAAATTATAAAAATATATTATAATAATAATTTTTTATATACTACAACATCACAAAACTACATGCATTTTATAAACACATTATAAATGTTTTTAAGTCTAAGAAATAGGATAACACAATGAAAATGAGAATGAAAAATGATGAAAAAGACATGCAGAGATATGATTGATATACAATAATAAATAAACAATATTTATTTATAGTTTCAATTTTAATTTCTAATATCTTGGCAAACAATAGACATTATATAGTATAATTTGTATTCAAATACTGAAAATACATCAATTCAATTTATTAGTCAATCTAATCTAGAATATTTAATACCTACATAATTGTACCGGACGTAATTATCGCTTAGTATACGGAGTGGCGACGACTTACATTATATCGTACAATTTAAATAAAATTTTTAAACTAAAAATAAGAACATTAAATGAAACCTATAGTCAGATATAAGCGAATGTGAATGCAAAATTTGTATCGCCGAGGGCGTGGCCACACTGTATGTAAACGAGTCCAGTCGAACCTTATCATTGTACGCGGGCGCATATGTGGGCGCGGGTGCGGGCGCGGGCGACGGCGCGGGGGCAGGAGCGGGGGCGGGCGCGGGCGCGGGGGCGGCGGCCGGCGTGGCGGGCGCGCGGGGCGAGGTCTCGCGCCCGCTCCACGCGCTTGGAGTCTCCGACTTTGTACCAAATAGCATTTTAAAACTAACCTCGCCGACTGTCACTTTTCACTTTCGCTTCTTGCTAGTTATATTAACTTGACAATGGTTAGTTTTAAATGGTTAGAACACAAAAAATGAAAGTGAATGAATAAAAGCATGAAAAGATCTTGTTAGTGGCAGGCGTAGGAACAAAAGCAAAAGTAGTCCAACAGTCAACAGTTAACTGATAGCACACAACACAAACGTCACGTGTAAGAAAGAAATAGAAGTTTATGAATAATCCTAAAAACTTCACTTTTCGTTATACTTCTATAATACTCAACCAGAAATTTATACATATTATTTTCAGTGTTGCATCTTCTTGTAGATGATAAAGAATGAAAATAATAATATAAAATGAGCTCACATGATGATGGTGCGACGCGTGAGGCGGCTGTCGCCAGTCCCCCCACCACACGGGGCCCGCGCTGCCTCCGTACCCGTACCCATAGCTGGTTGAAAATAGGGTTTTAACATATAAATTTAAACACAGCGACATAGATACTTCAAGATCTGAACGCATATAGGACGTTCAAATTCTTAGGAATTAATGTTCGAATTGAAAAAATAATTTTGTGTTGAATGACGACGAATACTTTGTCTGCGATCAGAATCACCTCGGGTACTTGGAATTCATCTTTATGTAACATACTTGATAGGTCAATATTGTGCGGACAATAAAGCAATATAAAAATAATTTAACCACAAAAAAATAACATAATATATCTTACTAAATTTAATAAATAAATATAAGACACTTTATCCATTTCACATAATTATATCAATTACTAAATTTATCATTTAATTTTTACATCTATAATATTATAAAATAGTAACGCATAACACGTACAACTTCGGGAGTAACGCATGGATTTAAATAAAAGTTTCTATTTTACAGCTATCACGCCTGGTTAAGTTATGGAAAAGTCTATATGCTATAATTGATTTCCAAGGCTGGCACACCTGACGTAGATACGTAATAGACCAGCTTAACTATAAGAAATAAAGCCGTGGCTCTTTTGTAAAAGTTGTTTAGGGTCATATTTAAACTCCGCCACATCTGATGTGCATTTACGAGGTAAAAAATAAAAGATATAGAATTGACGCCATTACAAAAGTGATTTAGAATAGTGAGCATTTTTAATGATATATATAACATATATACAAGGTCCGTAACATATTATGTGGAACTGTAAAAGACTAGACTGGTATTACTTAATACCAACATCATAAAGTCCACCCGTGCGAAGTTGTCGGCGTTAGCTAGTTAATAATAAAATAGCTTTTAATATACTCACTTAGGCTGATAGTAAGGGTCGTAGGGCACGGGCGTGGGTGCGGGCGCGTACGGCATCTCGACGTGCGCGCTCGCGTACGACTCGCTTGACTCACGACTGTAGCGTTCTCTATGCCTATTGGTCATTTAAATATATTTTTATCATAACATTTTCGTCAATTAGTATTTATTTATATTCAAATATACAAATATGTTAATTTTTAACTAAATATGTATCTATATAACTTAAACTCTTATTATTTATCACACGTATCGACTCGTTATAAAAACAAAGTTTTAGAAAACAATAGAAATAAAGTGGAAATTCTATTTTCACAACCAGAAACGATTTCAATGTTTAACTAACTACAGAAAAAAAACAAGTTTAAAATTACTTGATGTTTTCTAGTGCATATGTCGTGGTCTTTTCATAGTTCATCATTCATTATTGAATTCAACGTCTGGTCATATAGTACAATAAGGTGCCCATTAAATATTTAGTAAAAATCGAGAATATGCAAAAAGCTCATTATATAATATAATAATGATGTAGTACGATTTGGCCACGGCACACGATACATATAAAAGTAAATTGTCTGAAAAATAAATACCTTCGCTTACATTTCCTTTTACAATGTCGGCTTGTAAAAAAAGACAGCTTACAATATATTTTATAAAAATACTCACACAAACATACATAAAGAAGTAAATATATTTAATATTGATATATTGATGATATCAATAACAGATGTCCACCCATTTCAGCAATATGCATATTAAACGAAACTGAAATTCATTTTGTAGTGGTCAAATTGACCATCGAATCTACAATCTATGCTATGGTGCAGTGGAATCAAATGAAAAAAAAATAGACAGCTGGTAACTTACCTCTCTCTATCTCTATCTCTCTCACGGTCTCTATCCCTGTCTCTATCTCTTTCTCTCTCTCTGTCCAACTCCCTGTCCCTTTCACTGCGATTACGATGTCGATGTCGATACTCTCGCTCATCATCAGACCACCGCGAGTTACTGTCATTGTGCTCTACGTCCTTGTATCGAGTGTATGGTTCCTAAAATTGTGTATATATTTTTGTTTATTAAAACCAGGTGTAATTAAATAATATCAGTCATTTTTGTAATTATGAAATGCTCTATACAAATTAGTTATATTACGATACACTAAATTAGAATGAGAATGAGAAGAGAGCACAACATAGAATGAGACAATTAAGGATATTATTTTTTAAGAAATAAAAATGAAATATCTTCTTCAAGCTTTTTATAATTCACTATTCTTCACTTTACACATAATAACAGACTTAATGTAAAATGGGTGACCAACTTTACATAACACCTTAATTAACCAGACCACATGAAAAGTATAGTTTTTATTAATATTGATCAGACATTTATCAGCTAAGTCAGAATATATCATGATTAATATAACTAAATAAGACAAAAGAAAAAATTAGAATTAACCTTTTCTGTCAATTTACTATCTTCTAATCTCTTACTAAGTGATGGGTCCAATTTTGGAGCTCTTACATCCTCAAGCATAACAGGTAATTTAGGGATTGAAGCTACTGGCTGTGGTTTTCTCTCCATTGTCTTATCTTCAAACATTTCCTGGCATCTCTTTCCAAATGGGTCATGAAACACTTCAAGCACCTATAATATAATATATAAAACTTAACTGCAGCAACTAATTATGAATAAATTAATCAATATACTAACAACTAATAAAAAAACTAAAACAATATACTTTAATTTGTTTTACATATAAATAACTGAAGTGGAGTATATGTAGAACAAAGAAACAAAAGACATAAAATTAATGTGGAAAGAGTAGAAATGTATTGCTGGCAAAGCATTAATAGTACTTTATCTACATTGATGAAACAGCATAACATATGGCTGTATACAATGCAGTGGCAGCACTGTTATACGGCGGCAAAAGATTATAATATTCATTATAAAAGGAGAATAAAAGGAAGATGAATGTTGTACATGCAATCTTTTTTTAGGTAATTTACCTGACTCCATCTGATGAATAGAACACACAGTATAGCAGGAACAAGCGAGAATATCACAGTAGGAATAAAGAGGAATGTGCTTAGGTTGCTTCGGCATGTCGAGAATCAAGGATAAAAAAAAATTAAGTATAATTTGCACAACTTTACTGACATTATGGATGATACAAAATATTAAGAGTAGAGAGAATGCTGTTAGTGGAAATTATAGCTTTTTATACTATAAGTAAAGTACATATTTCTTTGATGATAAATAATAAATAAAGAATTACTACTTATTCTATTATTAAAATTAAGAACAATTTGATGGTACATAAATGAAGAGATACTGAGCTACACCTAAAATTAAATAATTATACATACCTGACCCATAACAGATTTGCCATTATATTTTTCGATACATATTTTTGAGTATTTAACATCTTGAAATACTATTCGTGCAAAACCCAAGTGCCTATTTGTGACTGGATGGTAAAATATAGTTAATTCCTCGCACGCCCCCACCTTAACCATCATTTCTGCTAAAAAGGCTTTATCAATATTATCATTCAAATTCCCAATAGTGACTTCAAGCTGTGGTGGCACTCCAACATAGTTTTTATCTATTTTAAATCTGACAACAAAAAACCAATTCAAATTTCCCGCCATCTGTCAACTGTCATATTTGAGTGTTAGAAGCAAAATTTTGAGGATATAATAAAAACAAAGGAGATTATAACCAAATATATACCAAATTTTACTTTTTTAGCTTATTTTGAAATATAAATAGTCCATTAAAACAAGAACATTTTGTTCATGTATAGGTAAACAGATATTTATTCCTAAAAAAGAACCAAAAATGTAATAAATTGCAATTAATCCTAGATTTTGAAAAAGATAGTACATGGTATCTTAACAGGATTTCTAAATAAGTCACTGTATATATAGGTATAGTAAATTATTCTTAAATATAATTTTCAAAATACTTTAAAGTAATATCTAGTCTAGGTCTATTATGCTAATGAGAATTGTACTCTTATTTCAATGCTGTACATGTAGTATTAGTTGTATTAGTATTAGTGTGTATTAGTTTTATACATATAGTATTAGTTTTATACCTGGGCACTGGTAAATCAGCAGGTTCCAACTTATTCCATATCCTGGACAATTGAGATCTTGGATCTCTACACTGTACTGTTGGATATGTTGGGTCCCCAGGAACAGCTCCATCATATCTGTATAATTTGGTGGCTCCTTTTACTAGGAACGGGTCTATCAGCAATTTATAGTTTTTAGGTGCTTTGTGTAGCACTGTGTTATGTCCAGGGGTTTTGTGCTCCATTCCTCCATTCATTCTGAAAAATAAAATAACAAATAATGTTATATTAAACATAACCTTAAAAATCTTTATAACACTAAAAAACCTTACAAAATTATTTTTCTATAACAAGTAACAACAAAAAGGTTGGCCAATAAATATAATAATATGTGATATTTATTAAAAAAACAAACCTGAATGTTTTTAGAACAATATGTTAAAGAAAAAGATTTCTCCTTTTAAGAGAAATTCAAGTGGGCAATTTAATATCATTATATAAACTCAAAAAAACGACTTTTATATGTAAACAATTAATTTGTAATAACGAAATTTATAGAGCTAACACAACGATATCGAATTATAAAATATTTTTTTACAGCAAGCACTCTCCATGGTGACGGCTACTCGACTATGATGAAATGTAACAGATATCAAACGTTTAATTTATATTGGTTTATGAATAATATATAGAGGTTTAAATTTTTTCGAAAAAGATGAAATATTACGAGAATATTATTTTTATACTAATGTACATCAAAACAAACAAATAATAGGACGCTGATTTGACTATTTAGAAAATATGTACCATAAAGTACATTTTTGTTTTTATTGAGATCTTATTAAAGGTAATGTAGTGTGAAAATAAAACCATTTAATATAAAGGTAACTATACACTAGATATCTAACTATCAATATTTTAACAAATTTAATTAAGCCTGTGCTATATGTTATGATGTAAAGCAAATAATACTTAAACAAATTTGATTTAGTAATTTTTATATTTTATAAATTCACAATAAATTTAGCTATATTAGTAATAAAAAATATATGTATATATATATATATATATATATATATATATATATATATATATATATATATATATATATATATATATATATATATATATATATATATATATATATATATATTTTAACTGGCAGCACAGTGTGATAAGATATTGAATTTTGGTTGTTGCATCATCGATTTGGGTACAAATAATTTGAATAAGGCCTTAAATTTATTTCACATTTCTATTACCTGCACCATTTAGTTTCAAGAGCCTAACGTATTGACCTTTATTGTGTTTGTTATAATTGCAGAAAGGATGTCTGGAAAAGTGATCCCGGTGGTCAAAGCTGAAGAAGAGGAAGAAGAACTCGTAGATCCTCAGACACAATTGCGAGTAAGCAGCATATTTATTACTTTAATTGTTCTTTTATTTAATTTACATTAAATCAAAATTCATGTATATATTTAAATGAATTACTTATAACCTCTAATTATTTAGTGGTCTTTATAATAACAAATAATTAAAAAATATATTCCACACGTATCACGTAATGAAACAATTTATTTTATTTATTTTTCAATTTTTATCAAATAGGACTTTTCTTGTAATAATGCAAATATATATTATGATTGTTTGTTGATTAATATATATATTATTCACACAATTAATACTAAACATAAACAACATTGTAACAACAGGAGGAATGCAGCCAGAAACAAAATGCTCAGAACATGTGGTCTAAATACCAAGAATGCAATAACCGAGTAAACTCCAGATCCAACACTGCTGAAACCTGTGAAGAAGAGCTGAGAGACTACTTGCACATTCTCGACCATTGTGTTACTAAAGATCTTTTTAAAAGGCTTAAGTAGATGTTTTATTTAGCAATATTTTGCCCGCCTTTAAAATAACACAGAATCCAATAATTTGTTAACATATTGTTTGGCGGCAAGTAGGTTATTAGTAAATTATTTTACGTAATGATGAACAGAGAAGATGATTGCTGGTATTGTTGTAAATAAATAATCACTTTATTGTTTATTTCTTGTTCTTTATTTATATATTCCTTTTCCATTTACAATAAAAAGCAAATAAAATTTTGACACAACTCAACATTAAACCTTTACTTGTTAAAATATTAATAATATTGGATTAAGAAGGGAAAGAATAAAACAACATGTCTATAAATAGTGAAATTATATTATATTATAAATTTTTAAAATAAAAATGTATTGTTTTGATTAAAGGAATTTGATGCATAAACTCCATTCAAAATGGCACTTATAATTAAATAGTGTAATAAAATAATTATATAGATTTCCATCAGATATTATTGGAATGATAAAAAAATGCAATTTAGAATTAACACATGGTAAATATATAAATAGAATAATACATTTTATTAACGCCAATTAAATTTATCAAAAATAAAATAAAATTTTGAAATTTATATAATAACAAAGGTATCTTTTAAAAATGTATAAGTACTTAAAGCTATATATGTCAAAATAATTAAAAGCACTATGTGGCTTTGGCATGGTAAAATATGACTTTCTATAGGAAAGAAGTAAAGTGCATCATTGTGAATCAAGACAAACTAATATAACTAATGAAATTAAAATACCTTGCAATTTATGATTTTAGGGTAATTACAAACCAATACATCATTTTCTTATAAAAATCAGCAGTACTACCTTACCTTACATGGACATTAATGTTAAACCTAAGCCCTATGTCAAAATGACAATATTTTATTTCGTAGATGAATGACGTGAAATACTATGACTACGAGTTTATCAAATTACAAAATGCACAATATCAATACATTTATGTCATTCTTACGTACCAACGTTTTAGAAACAATTAAAAGCAGCATAGTTGGAGGTCTATCCTTAAATACGAAGAACAAAATCCATATTATTTGTAAAATTATTGTAATGTAAAACTGCGTTTGAGCTTGCAAGCAAGAATATCCCTCCATTCCAGTATTTAAATCTTATCACACTTTTACTTGTTTAACACAAGATGGCGCCTATGGTTTAACTAACTGGCGCCGACTTGTAACACGTTAAAGCATATTTCACAGACACGTTGTGGTTTATTCATTCCAAACTTTAGAATAGGAATATCTTGGCTGGAACATTTATTGCATAACATTCTTCCACAGTGACGACTGAAAAAAACACAATTTCTCATAAAATAACAATTTCTAATACACAAGAATAAAAAAAAGTAAATAAAAAAAAAACAAATTTGCAACGATTTTGTCACTGCAAAAAGAATTGGGGATACATAGAAAATAAATAGGAAGTAACAAAATATGAAATAAATGTATGTAAGGCAGTTAGGCACTAATTTTACAGATTTTTAAGTCGTAAGAAATTAAAATAGTTTATATTATATAATTTTCAAGCGATAACAAAAAATAATAAGTATACCAGTGGTGTTTCCGCATGGTAAGCGTGAACTTGGTACCGCACTCCTGGCAGAGGTCACTCTCGGCCCACGGCGCCTCCGCCGGCAGCGCGTCCAGCAGACGGTGCAAGAGCTGTTTTGTTGCCACCTGTTACATGTATATATTTGTAAGATATACCTAAGTTATTCACACCGTATTACGATAGCATTTAATTTTCGCTAAATAATTTTTTTGAGCTGAACTGTGGCCGCATCTTGTGACCCGATTTGTCTCACCCACCCACAGTGGGATATTAAAATTATTGAAATATAAGCGTTCTCTTTAGAGGGGACACAACTCGGATGACAATTCCAGTCGGACACAAGATCCTAGCTAAAACTGGGAATCTATCTACAATAGCTTTCAAATCATACGATGATTTTTAGCTTCACACTTCCCCGAATATCTTCATTCGTGGGAATAAATTATTTTAGTTTTTATTGAGACGCTATACAAAAAGTATTTGAAATGATAAGCCAAATAATATATTTAATGAACGTCAAAATCAATAATATATTTAATGAACGTCGAATATTTAATCAACGTTACATTATGGTCAAAAATTAAAAAAAAGCTTATAATCAGTCAAATACCTGATAGTTGAATATAGAGATGCCATCTTTATTCTCATGCGCGAGACACGCGCCGGCGCGCACCAGCACGCGGCACAGCGCTCCCTGGCCGTTCATGTAGGCCAGCAGCAACGCTGTGTTTCCCTTTTTCATGTATAACATGTTAGTATAAAAAAGGTATTAAATATTAAAAAATACAAAATATGAACTCTAAAAGACAATAATTAATTATTTTTTTATCATCTTATATTTTACAGCTGTATTTTTTGTGTAATTTGACAATAAAAAGGTAGTAAATAAATTTATATTCTTTACCTGTAAATCAGTCCTATTGATGGGATAGTCCGGCATAAATTCCAGGAAAATTTCACATATAGTGGCTGCGTTGTCTTTCTTGCACCAACACAATTCATGTAATGGGTTGCGACCTAAGCCAACAATATGTATGCATTATTACAATAAGCTTAAATAATATTCAATAAAATTTTCTTTCGTGCTTATCATATACATTTTTTATAGTTATGTGTACTCGAAGTTATTGATATTTATACATATTTATTATACATGGGACAAACAGTCGACCTAGGTAAGTTCAACTTCGAGAAAGATATCTCTTATCGAATCTAGCTTAGTGTACTTTCCTGAATGCTGCCTATCCATTCGGAAAACTACAAAGTCTTCGCGTCCGAATTACCTCAGTGTCTCAAGAGGAAAATCTTTGACCAGTGTGTGTTCCACGTGATGAATTACGGGAGTGAAACGTGGCCACTGACTAGGAGTCTCATAAGAAGGCTTAAGGTCATACAGCAGGCAAATGAGAGGATAATCGTTGGGGTGGAAAGGTTCACAGGTGGCGGTCACGAACTCGACCGTGGGTAGGCCTATTAGGTGGACTGACGATCTGGTCAAGATCACCGGAAGACATTGGATGCGGGTAGCGAGGGATCCATCGGCATGGAGATCCTTAGGTCCTATCCTTTTATTTTATTTAGAAACATTAATAAATCTTGATGTTGCTGACGACCAAAATAAGTTTAAGCAAGCGTTTAAGAATTTCTACTTGGCTCGATTCGAACGTATGGCTTAATTGGATAAAGCGCTTACCGGTTACCGAAAGTTGCGAATTTGAGTCCGCTACTATCCCATTAATATTTTTGCAATATTTTCTGATCGTAAATTTATTGATTAAACTTAGGGAAAAAGAGTCATATTATAATCATAATTTCTGAATTAATTTGGGCCCAAAGGAGGCAGTGCACTCGGTGGAGGAGGCAGTGCTATCCACTAGGGATAAAGTGAAACCTATACCTATTTTTATATTTTTTAAAAGTTATATCAAAGATAACAAGAATAAGAGCATTGTAACACCAAATCCTTTCATTCGGCAAGCAACAGGGTATAGATTCAAAATTTATATTTATATTTAATTTCGCCACTCAAAAGTCATCTCCATCTCCCCAGATTCAGTTGTAAATATGTATATACGTTATAATTTCATCTGAATCTAAATAGCTTCAAACTCAGAACTCTATACTTCAAACAAATAAAATGGAACCCTTTTAAGATCATTTTGTCTGTCTGTCTGTCTCTCTCTCTGTTTGTTAGAGCTGAAATAAAAAATAATTATTATTACGTTTTCAAATTAATTCCGAACAGACATACTAAAGACAGAAGAAGTCAAACTAGGTAAGATTACTAACAGCTGCATCAACGCCAGTATCTATCAGTAACGACCTTACCTTTAAGATTACTAGCGGCAGCATCAATATCGGTATCAGCGAGCAAAGCGCGCGCAGCGGCCGCGTGGCCCTCCCTAGCGGCGACGTGCAGCGCGTTGTCGCCGGCCGCGTCCACCGCCCCGCATTCCGCCCCTCCGCCCGCTAACGCGCTTATTATGCCTGCTTGGCCTGTGCCTGAGGCTACATGGAGGGCTGTGCGTCTAGAACGAATTAGGATTACATTTAGAACTTGAGTCCATCTTGGCACAGGGGAACAGAGTCGTAACTAAATGCGACAGTGTCGGATTTTATTTCTGGAGGAAATTAATTATTTTCATTTTCCTTACTTAGTTAAGACAATGCGCTTCAGAGATTTTTCAATTAGATTCTACATGAAATTATCAAGACGTTTTGACACAAGGTTATCTCTGATCTTTAGAATATATATATATATATATATATATATATATATATATATATATATATATATATATATATATATATATATATATATATATATATATATATATATATATATATATATATATATATATATATATATACATATACATATACATATACATATACATATACATATACATATACATATACATATACATATACATATACATATACATATACATATACATATACATATACATATACATATACATATACATATACATATACATATACATATACATATACATATACATATACATATACATATACATATACATATACATATACATATACATATACATATACATATACTATACATATACATATACATATACATATACATATACATATACATATACATATACATATACATATACATATACATATACATATACATATACATATACATATACATATACATATACATATACATATACATATACATATACATATACATATACATATACATATACATATACATATACATATACATATACATATACATATACATATACATATACATATACATATACATATACATATACATATACATATACATATACATATACATATACATATATATATACATATATATATATATATATATATATATATATATATATATATATATATATATATATATATATATATATATATATATAAACCATAATGCTAACATATTTATACCATAATGTGAATTAAAAGCAAACCGTACTCTTCAGAAATCCTAATAAACATAATAATATACATAATTCGCATAACTACTCACTTTCACATAACATAGTAGTAATAGTATACCACGCAGTAAAGGAAACGGGAAAGAAACCTTTCACGGAACGGGAAAGAAATATTCTATAACTATTAATTTAAAAAAAAAGTTTATTTAAATCATTAACTATTACACTTTAACTAATAAACTTTCTATTTTATTTAAATATTATTTAAGAATAGAAAGTTCAAAATAATATTTCTAATGTAATGATGATATGATAATGAAAATATTATTTTATCTTGTAAACGTTGGCAACATAAAAAAATCAAGACAGCGACTTTTTTGTCGGGGCTAGCAAAAATGACGATGCTCACAGACGAGAAAAGTTGATATTGTGTTTCATTCAAAGTAAGTACTTCAATAACAATACAACAAGCAGAGCAAACTACGTAGAAAATACGGAGCTATAGCGAACTAGTTTAATAAATACTCTCTTCCTACCCCAGTTAATGTGGTGCATACATTTTTGAAGATAAAACATACTGTTACTACATATAAAATAAGTAACATTAGTTGGCAAGTTGACGTTTTTGACATTTATTGTAATGAATACAGCTCTCAAAAATCTTTTGAAATGAATGTTTGAATACAAACAAAATATGCAAAACAGTCCAAAAACAAAAAAAATATGTCCATACTTATGCGCATCCCTGTCATTGGGCCGCGCGCCGGCCAGCAGCAGGCTGCGCAACAGCACCTCGTTGCCGGCGGCGGCCGCGAGGTGCAGCGGCGGCGCCAGCGACGCGTCCTGCACGCGCGAGTTCACGTCCACCTCCACCGACAGCAGGAACATCACGCTCTCCATGTCGCACGTCTGGATGGCCACGTGGAGGAAGTTGCGACCCTTTTTGTCTACCTGTACACATTTAGAACATTGTTGTTTTTCATAACTTCGTATGCTTCATGCTTTATCCCACATAGCTCGCATGGCAGAGTGAGCCTAAAGCCTAGAAAATAGAATAAGGATCGAACCAACTTATAATGTTACATACCTTAATTTTCCTTAATGCAGTCCTCATACAGAATATTTAAAGATTAACAATTTTGCAAACAAATATGAATTAAAAAGTTTTTATTAGGGACAATCGGACATGACTTAAATCCGCTATAACGACATAGAGAACATAAAATATATGAGAGAAGATGTTACAAGGCCGAATAAAATTAAAAAACTAAAATATATTTGCAATTATTTAACCTTTAATGAATTGTACTGTTGTCTAATAAAATTGTTGTCAAGGTTAACGACGTCAAATATTTCAAGCGTATCTTTTCAATATGTATAAGTAGGTAAGTTTATATTATAATAATAAAATAAAAATAATATCCAATTCCACATCATATTAATGAATGAATTCAAATGAAACCTGTTCAGCTGCCGAAGGGTTCTTCTCCAAAATTGCCTGAGCGGCCTTATTATTCCTCGCAGTGAGTGCCGCGGCAAACGGAGTCACTCCCCTATTGTCTCTAGCGGAGAGGTCAATGCCCAGCTGAGACAGGAGTAGAGAGATGATACCCGCGTGCTGGTTCTCTATTGCTATGTGCAGTGGAGTTTTGCCCTCTGCGTCTTTGGAGTTGATGTTCGCACCGTGTTCTAGTAACGTCTGGTTTATTAAAGGGATAGATTATAAAATCAGCACCGAATATACTACATGTAAAAAAATCTTAATTCAATAATCATGTTCATTTCGAAACATTCATAAAACCATTAGTGAAAAATATCAAATGTTGGATGCTAATTTGGTTTTAACATATAGAGAAAAATAAAATAATTTAAATACAAGTTTATCTCTAACTACAGATACTTGCAGAGAATCACAACCAAAGTCGAAAAAAAAAATGAAAGAGAATGGTTAATTTAATTTACTTGTATAACTTCTGTAAGTCCCCAAGTACAACACAGGTGCAATGGCGCTTGGCGGTCGGCGGCTATTTCCCCGCCTTCACCATTTGGTCCAGTCTTTCTAGGACTTTCTACATCACAGCCGGAACGAATAAGGAATGTTGCTAATGATTCCTTATTCTCATCTATGGCCCTGTTTATAATTAAAGATATTCATTAAAATTACAAAATGATACAATAAAAAAAATATATAAATATTTATACATAATTTGCACCATACTTGTGTAATAAGGTTTGTAAACATCCATCGGGTCCGGGGCCCCAGCAATCTGCATCTGCCCCATTACGTACTAAGATCTATAAAAATATGTTATAATTTATGTTTGTTACTCTTAGTAAAAATTATAAGATAAAAAAAAGGAAAATGTATATAAACCTCAATACCTCAACAACTCACCCTAGCAACTTCTCCCTGCTCCAAATAGAGAGGACGCATAGCGCTAATCAATAAACACAATAATTGTGGATTCAAATCCCATTTTGGGATCTTGCCTCCCTTTCAGCTCCCAAACTCAAAATCGGGCAGAAAGCAAAGAACGGCATGTCTTTGCGCTCGGATCTTTCTTACTCCGTCATGGGGTACAAGGCGTAAATCTGAAAAATAAAACCCCAACTCACACTAGCAACTTCCTCCTGTCCAGAATCGAGGGCGGCCCATAAAGGAGGCACGCCATTAGCATCTAAACGACTCATGTCCACGCCGCGGACGCACAACGCTTCCACTACGAGGCCGAGACGACAGTGTATTGATAGCTGCAGGGGTGTTTCACCTGCGTCTGTCCTGTTATGATATTTTTAAAAAAATGTAGAAATTTGAATTCAAGTTGAGTTTCTTAAGCAATTGTAAGTCTTTTTAAAAATATATAAAATTAAATTGTTTTGTTAAGTGCCAAAGGTTAATTGATTTTTTAGGGTGGCCTATTTACTCCTTCCACTTAGCATTATCCTATTGCCAGGGTCTGCTTTCCTACTTAGTCTACTCCACTTTGCACGGTCTTGAGCATCCTCAGTGGTTAGTCCATTGGCTCTCATGTCGTGCGTCACGACGTCCAGCCATCGCTTCCTTGGGCGTCCGGGGGGTCTTACTCCAGGGACAGACATATCAAGGCATTTTCTTCCGACGTAGTTCTTAGGCCGGCGCAAAACGTGGCCATACCATCTCAGACGACGCTCTTGGAGCTTATCCGCTACGTCACGGACCCCAAGACTACCTCGAATGAATGTGTTGCGTATGCGGTCAGCCCGAGTAACGCCACACATCCACCTCAGCATCTTCATCTCCGTTACGTGAAGCTCCTGAGTGTGCCGAGATAATGCTGGCCAACATTCGCTGCCGTATAAAAGAATTGGTCGGATCATGCTCTTGTATATCAGCCCCTTGAGTTTGGGCGGTATTCTGCGATCGCAGACCACACCAGTGACCTCCCGCCATTTGGCCCAAGCAGCGCTAACCCGGGCGTGGACATCGTAGTCGATGCCTCCGGACTCGTGCATAATGGATCCAAGGTACCTGAACTTCTCCGACTTAACGGCTGGCTCAGGCACGATGTGGATGGTGCTCGAGTCTGGGTTCCCGCAAGCCATGTACTCGGTCTTTGACACATTCAGTTTAAGACCACCGTTCTCAAGCGCACCCTTCCAGGCATTCACTTTACGCTCCAGCATCAGTCGATTCTCGTCATTGAGTACTATGTCATCGGCATACATCATCAGCCATGGAAGCTGGTCCTGGATGTGAGCCGTGACAGTATCTAGCACTACATTAAACAAAAGTGGACTAAGAGCTGAGCCTTAGTGAACCCCTACTGTAATTGGGAAGGGTTTGGTATCGCCAACAGCGGTCTTAACTGTAGAAACAGAGTCGTTGTACATGTCTCTGATAATAGCAACATAGGATTCAGGGATCCCTTTGGATCGCAGTGCCCACCAGATACACTGACGTGGCACACAGTCAAAGGCCTTCTGCAGGTCTAAGAATGCCTTATGCAGAGCTCTCCTCTTTTCCCTGTGTGCCTCCATCAAAATTCTGAGGGCAAAAATGGCGTCCGTAGTGCCTGATCCTGGCTGAAATCCATATTGACACTCAGAGACAGTACACTCTCGGCAGAGCCTGAGGGCAATCACAATCACAGGGCTCGAAGAGCTTCATGGTGTGACTCATAATCTTAATGCCCCTATAACTACCGCAATCTTGAACACTGCCCCTTCCTTTGTAAATAGGGGTAATAAAACTGTGCCGCCATTGATGTGGCATCGTCCCAGTGTTCAAAATGCGGTTAAAAAGATCAGTAAGCATGAGCACACCGCGAGAGCCTAACGATTTCCACGCTTCGATCGGAATATCGTCAGGTCCCACCAATAAGTCCCAGGTTAGGAGGTGGTTCAGACGGAATACTACCCGGGTGCTGAGTATTCAGCAGCTCCAAGAAGTAACTTCTCCACCTCTCTTTCACAGAAGCATGACTACAAAGCAGCTTGCCCTGGGAATCTCTGACGCAAAGACATTTTGTGATATCTTGCGTCGCTTTATCCCGAGCACGTGCCAATTTGTAGATGAGCTTCTGCCCCAGTTTCAAGTTTATCATATAGAGGTAATAAACTTTCACTGCGGGCTCTAGCTACAGCTCTTTTGCTGGCACGTTTTGCTGCTATGTACTCCAGTCTGTCTTCAGGAGAGTTGGAACGCTGCCACTCCTTAAATGCAGTTTTCTTATCATGAATCACCTCTTGTACCTTGTCATTCCACCACCATGTCTCCCTGTCCATAATACGTCCTCCCTTAGAAACGCCAAGAACATGTTTACCAGCCGTAATAATTGCTGACTGCGCTCGATCCCAAGCATCCTGAGCTGTTTCGGTGTTAGTTGTTAAATTTTGACTGTTAACCTTTGCCAGAAAGTCGGTCTGCATCGGTCCATTCAGCAACCACCACTTGATCTTAGACTTACGCGTCTCGGCTAATTTCTTTATCGGGGTAACGACATAATCCATGACAAGAAGACGATGTTGGGCGGTGAGGCTTTCACCAGGAATGACTTTACAGTTAGTTACCTTGCCAACATGACACCGCCTGGTCAATAGGTAATCTATTTGGGTTGAATGGAGTCCACTCGCATACGTAATAAGATGCTGCGGACTCTTTTGGAAGAACGTATTCACGATGGCCAGATCAGATGCAATACAGGTTCTTAGGATTTTTTCGCCCTCTATATTGCGGCGACCGTGACCAAAACCACCGTGGACACGTTCATATGTATCCGCAGCCTTACCCACGTGACCGTTAAGGTCTCCCCCAACTATGATCACCTCGGTAGATGTTATAGCGAGTAGAACGTCTTCATATTGCTCCCAGAATGACTCCTTTTCGGCCCCGCTACAACCAGCCTGGGGAGCGTAAACACTGATTAAGTTGGCGATAGCCCCCTCAACCAGTACCTGGCTTATTTACTATACACTAAATATTATTGCACAATATAATAGATTGCATAATAAAAATGAAAGTAGGATTCTCATATCTGAAAAATATTAATATATGATATAGTAGCGATATAGTCTTAAGCTATACAAGTCACAGGATTTTTCATAACAATCATGGGTCTATTTTTGTGTTGTAGAGTAGTCTCCTTATATTAATGATTTCAATCTGCCTGTTAACAGTTGTTGCAACTTAGGAGTTACAGAGCTTACATGTAGTTTTTCATCGAGTGAATAAAAATTACGATACAGAAATGATTAATTGTAGTAAAGTCGGTGAAAATATGGTATTCTAATTACAAAACTTGTCTACTTTAAAAATCCATTTGGTTATATGTTTACCTAAGTCTTTGCACTAAGTAAAGAATAAGTTCTTTGAATTGATTATTTGTTAATTCTGTTCTGATTTCTTTTGGTGATATATTTTATATTGTGGTGTGCGGTGTTGGTGAAGCATGCGAGAGGGTAAAGAGCATTAAACAGTGTCAGATATCACAGCGGCGACTACAGTCCTGTTTTTCGATGTTCTTTTAAACTTTCTCCACAAATAAGCGCCATATGTATACAATGATAGATCTGAAATACAACTACTGAGAGCTGGAAGACCAACTCGTGTTACCTATGGAGATACTATACTTCGAATAAGTTCATCGTTTCTTTTTTTTAACACAATTTCATCGTTTCTTTTTTTTGCCAAAATGCAACCACTAAGAGCTATTTGTGGAGACGCCATACTTTGAGTATGTACTTAGACGGACTATTTTCTGATAGTTATGTTTTCGAAACAATGACGTCTCTGCCAAGCTCCATTGCACGAAGTTGCAATCAAGATAACAAAGAACAATAAAGCTAACCGTAATCATGATCATCACGGAAAATCCAATGAGCTCGTAAATTATCTTGAAGACGCAGGGCAAGACTTTTTCATTAACTTCATTTTACCTTGTTTAAATAAAAATGATATTAATTAAATAAAAATTATAGTATATATTTACAAAGCATTCATATCTGCGCCATGGTCAAGTAAAAATATTGACGTTCTAGAATCTTCCTCCACTATAGCTTGATGTAACAGAGTGAAGCCTTTTCCGTTGCGAATATTAGGATCTGCGCCACCTTCTATCAGTGGTGCGACTAGATGCTTGTGACCTACAAAATAAAAATTCTTAAATATGTTAAAAGAATAATTTAATTAAAAATTAAGATAAAAATAATTCATTACCTTCTGTCAATGCAAGACTGACTGGTGTATCACCCTCAGAGTTTTTTAAGTTTAAGTTAGGCACAAGACTGACGTTAGACCGATCCGTCGCTGAAAGATCGCCTTTTTCCACCAGTTTCTTGTGCTCTATTATAGCTGTTACAGAGCCTTCGTGGTTGTTAAGAACAGCTAAATGAAGTGGAGTTTGTCTGAAAATAAAAAAAAATTTAAAAATGAAGTATATACATACATATATGTATGCATGTCATTCCTACATATTTCCTAATTCAAATAACTAGCTTTTGTAATCTTCAGATAGTTTTATCCAGAACCAATATACAATACGTAATACAATTCATGTTATTATATTGTAGTCAAAAAGTAACTTTTGTTACGGTTAGTTAGAAGGTATTCAGCGTTATTAGTGTAAAATGTATAAACTGTTAAATTTACTTTAAAAGGAATTGTTTTCACATAAACATCAAAATGCAGTAGTATTCGGTTACAACACTTAACATATTCTCAGTTTGAGCAGATGAATGCCTAATGATGCCGTATTAGAACAGAAATCAAATGTTTGCTGTCAAAAAAAACTAAATATTGATAATTATATATACTTTCAATTAAAATTTCTTTGTTATAGAGGAAAATATATAAGTATATATATATATATATATATATATATATATATATATATATATATATATATATATATATATATATATATATATATATATATATATATATATATATATATATATATATATATATATATATATATATATATATATATATATATATATATATATATATATATATATATATATATATATATATATATATATATATATATATATATATATATATATAAATATATACATATATAATACATATATATATATATATATATATATATATATATATATATATATATATATATATATATATATATATATATATATATATATATATATATATATATATATATGTTTTAGTAATTCAAGTTTATCAGCCAATATAATCGGAGTTATTTTATTAACTATTACGCTTTATTTATTGCTGAGTTTTAAAGCTTAACCGTCAAGTTTATTATATTTTAAAGGTTTCTAGTAATAATTCTTTGTGAGTCATGATCGAAACATGACAGTTACATGTAAAACCTATTAAATGTTGTAACTTGTTATAAGCTAACAATTAGCGGAAATGATTTTATATTTGTCCTCATTAAATACAGAATACTCTAGTTCCGATCTTATTAATGTGTTATAGTAGAAAGAAAAATAAATACATAAACGTCATAGTACTGGTATTTTTAATACTATTAATTAAAATAAATTATTTTTGATTTTCTAATTAATTGTCAGAGGTTCTTACAGAATATAGGACAAAATTTTCGACAAATGTTACATAAACTTAAGTTACTTTCTGCTATTTATCTTTGAATTCAAAATAAATATTTAAATATCGTTAAAACACAAAAGCTATTTTGTTGTTTACATACAATATTTAAACAGTTGCGTCTTAGTTAATAATACAATATGTACTTGCAAGTTGACACTTTTGTCATCACTAATAATTATTTTGTTAAAAAGGAACCATCGCTGCGGTCTTTCCGTATCATGCATTTAAAGAAAATTCATTGAAAATTTTCGATTTATTTAAAGGAATAAGAAAAGCCAGGTCATTTAATTTGTTACTTTATTTTACTACAGGATTGACTCCTGCCAATCCTATAAGTAAACGAAGTGGTTTTTTAGTCTTTGATGTCTTGGTAAATATAAATATTGCGAAATTTACAATAATGCGGTCATTGGAATCGGTAAAAAGACTATATAACATGACAACTACAAACAAAAATATTTTTATTAAAAAAATAATCTCATAACATTACATAACATTTTATACAAATATGCAAGAGATCCGAAAAGCTGTTGTGGGAGGCCCCAAGAGGCTTTAGATCTGAAAGAGGATGCATGGATCAGAGCTATATATTTTTGGCTGCAAACTAAAAAGGTTCTGTGTTTTTGTGGACTTCGCATTTCAGCTTGAATGTACAATTTGTCTTTGAATATCTGTCACCAAGAAGTGAAAGAAGTGAATTGCCAGTTGTACGCAGATGATGGTGTGCTTACAGCATCATCGGCAGCAAGTCGCAGATATTGGTCAATGCTCCCTAAAGATGAGTGTGAAAATAATGGACTAACCTACGAGTAAGACAAAGGTTCTGATATTTGAAAGAGACGAAGAAAGGACGGAATGCAAGATTTTTGTAATCGGTCAGTTTAGCCGACCGAACGAAAATGAAGAAATACACAGAACGGCAAGTATATCGCAGTGAGAATGAAGATCGTGTTCAGGTGGTTTGGGCATGTTGAAAGAATGGTAATAAAGATATATAAAACAAGAATCTGTGGTAAGGGTCTTTTCACTGTGTTCTCGAAGGTCAACTGAGGCCTACTTGGCCTCAGTTGACCTTCGAGAACACAGTGAAAAGGTAAGAAAGGTCACGTAAAAAGTTTGAGGACCTCCCAGCATGAGGCGTGTTTGAAGAGGTTAATAATAGTAGATGAAGCGAAAAGAGGTATGTAGGGACTGTAGCTTTAGGCCCTGTGTTTTCGCTAGCTGCTCCGTTAGGAATAAAACTAGAAGCTCTATATGTGTGTATATATAGACTTACTTAATAAGTTAGTTAAATCTCTTATATCAAAATAAGAAATCAAAAGTAACGAGAACATATCTTATATGCCATATGTTTCTTACCTATACACAGTATCTTCATGTTCTCCATACGCAGTTTGGAGATTTGGCCTCGCACCGTGTTCAAGCAGGGCCGCCGTGAGCCGCGTGAGGCCATTAGCGCACGCCGCATGTAGTGCCGATAAACCGGCCTCATTGGTGTGGTTCAGATCTCCATTGAGATGCGATGTTAGGAATACTGCTGAGTCCTGCGTATGCAATGGTATAGTTATAGTGTTCCAGACTTGTTTTTTCCTGACATAAGTATGTAATAAATCAAATATATTTTTAGGGTTCTAGAGTAAAATAATAGCTAGTTAACTCAACTATGTTATATTACTGGAAAACTTGTACAAAGTCTGTAGGCACTGCTAAAATAGGTCAAAGAAGTTAATCGAAGTACTAAATCCCCCCTTACTAAATCGTAACTCAAATTCGCAAAGAATCTAGTGTTGGGATTGGCACAATGGGATTTTTTCACGGAAATTTAACCAAAAGTATTTTTGTTTATGATTAAGTTTGAAAGTCATCCATTCATTTTAATTTGTTTATACATTATCTATTCACATTTATACTAAAATAACAACAACTAACAAACAAACTATTATTTATCCGATTTTTACTCATATAGTTTCAAGGTTCCATTGACAGAAAAAATAAGTCATGCCTCCATTTCCTTCCGATATGTTGTTTGTTTTGACATAGAGTATGATAAAATGCGAGTAGAATTTAATCAGAATTTTCTGAAGTGTTTGTTCCTCCGATAACTCCTGATTGGTTGATTGGCAATAGAATCTTGTGAACTATAGAGACCTAAGATGCCAGGAATATAATGACGCGTACGGTTCATCAGTCTCCAAAGCATATGCTCCTAATTTGTCTTCGTCAAAAGGAAGGCAACACAGAAAAACGTTATATTATGCCGTGGCAATCTGGAGTAACTTCTGTTTATATATTCTGAGTAACCAAAAACCGGGTAAATTTGTGTACCAAAACGGAAGATCAACTTTTGATATAAAGATTGTTGATTAAAAAATCAAATCAAATTCCTTGATAGTACCAAAATATATAAAAAATATCAAAATCATATAAATAACTTTACAAGAAAGATATCTTTGTACCTGAAACAATACTACCTATACCTTACACTTACTATCCGAGTACTAAATGAGATAGTTTCATATAGGAAATTTGTCTGGCTTATAAGATATTACTTACCTTACATAAAAGAATTTGACAATTATGGGCATGTCCATACAAGGATTCCATAGTGCATTGTCCATCTTCAATTTTTTTATTCCAAAAATATTGATATAGACGTGAGAAGGACTAGTCGAAGTGAAAATACTTTCTTTCTTTAAATGTGGGAATATATTTTTTAAATAGATGAAAAATAGTATAGCTCGAACTGGTAACGAAGTGACGTATGGTTGATAAATTATTCGTATAACCATGATAATTAAACATATAAATAAGCTAGTCTTTTTTATGTGTTTATGCCATTTTAGCCTTATATACAAATTATTTATTTTTAATTAAATGTTATTTACCTCAAACCAGCCTTGTGCTAAAATGTGTAGTAGACTATCGCCAGATCCAGAGTACAAAGGGTTTGGTTGACATCCTTTTTCCAATAATTTTGCAGCAAAACCTCTTTCTACAATATTCTCGGACTTTCCTTCTACTGGGTCTTCAGTGAATGCATTTTTATTCGTAACAGGAGTATCGAAAGGATTAGAGCCATTCATAACTAATGTTTCGCTTGAAGATATGGATGCTCGTCTATCATCTACAAGAGCGTAGTAAAGGGGAGGATGTTCATCTGATATTGTTCTTAAGTTTGTGTCTAAAGAAGATTGCTTGAGTAAGAGGTCAAATATGCTTTGATTTCTAGCAATCACTGCTTGGTGGAGAGGAGTGCTGAAATAAATTTAAGTAATAAAACAATATGACGAGACGAGAGAAAGACCATGTATTGATCACAGGCAAAATGTTTTGCCATTGTGTTGTAAATTGTAATATACCAAAATGTATGTGTTTTATTTATTTAATCTACTATTAACTACTTTTTATTAAATATATTTTATAAAATTCTTAGTTTCAAGCTGTTATTCTTATTTATGTTTTCATAAATCATTTATTTTCGGTATATATAAATAATAGAATCATACATATATAATGTAAGTACATACTTATTAAAATATCGTTGAATTACTTACTATCCTTTTCTGTTTTGTCGGTTTATATCAGCTCCTTTATTGACGGCAGTTTCTGCAATTTCAACCATCTGGTCCATGGTTTCTGGATCGCATGAACTTGATGTAAGCGCCGCTATCAAATGGAGCACCGTGTCGCCTTCTTCCCTAATTCAAAATTCATATACATTTACAGTATTATTCATATAGTATATTCTACTCAAAATAACTAATTAGCATAACCTTTTTTTTCAGATAGGAATACCATAAACAATAGCTTAAACAGTACAAATTGTGGAAACCTAATATAAATCTGTATTAATTTTATATTTCAAAGCTCGAGCTCGAAAAAATGTTTTCTTTTCCAAATGGCAATGTAGAAACAAATTTTGCTGTAGTATCGTTAACATAAATATAATGTATTTCATTGAGCCATCTTCAACTTGACTTGATGATACAAGTCATCTTGTTCCAATAATTACTTCTGTTTCAATAATTGACATCACTTCAATGTGTTGACATTCAAAATATTAAGTACGGCAGTAAAATAAAATGACAAATAAACGCAAAATTACTTTGTCATTTATAAAATGTTTTCGAAACCGAAACCGGTTTGACGAATCCTAACAAGTAAAGCTATCATTAGATACGTGGGAGTGGAATTTGGTTTCAATGATTTTTTTTTCTGTATATAAAACTCTTTTGATATTGAGTGCAAAAAAATCCCGAAATTCCAACGAGAATGGGAATATATAAAAAGATATTAAAATAAATACTGATTAGAGTCTTGTTAACATTATATCATAGATATAAATAGTTAGAAGACTTAAGGAAACTAGTAATGCTGTAAATATTACATAGTGCGGAAAAGAATTACTAAAGTATAGCATTTCCACTTCATTTAGCTGTTTTGCTTGCAAGATTTTTTTAATTATTGAATGGAAGAAAATTAAAAGCTTTAATTAACTATCTTAAGCTTCGACAGCGAAATCATGCATGACTTACTTAGTAGTAAGACTAGGATCAGCCCCATTGTCAACAAGGAATTTGGCAGAGAAGGCGTCTCTAGCATCTACTGCTCTATGCAATAACGTTCTTCCACGAGGACCTCGCGCATCCGGATCGGCACAGTGCTGCAGTAGTGTTGTAGCAATTGATGAACTCCGCCCTCGAAGTGCTAGTTCTAATGGTAACTCCCCTCGAGATGACATCGCATTAACTATATCTGTTAACTGTAATAAAAAAAATACTTGATATGTACGAAAAGTTATATAAACAAATTTAGCAATGAATTAATTATACAATAAATTATAATACTTTCGCAACTATTTACTGCCTACGCAATTGATCATAATTTAATATTCTGAACGCAATATTTTACGTAATTTTTTCAATGATAAATTGTTCTTATGTAGAAGTAAAATCGCCTCAAATAATTTAATTCATTTTCTTAACAATTTTTGTTATTATTAATATACCGTAGTAGGGTTCCGCTAGTAGGGTTCCTAATTTAAACATAAAATTTTTTTTATTTCAAAAGTAGGGAAGAAAGTTAATTTATATTTGTCTTAAATATATATATATATATATATATATATATATATATATATATATATATATATATATATATATATATATATATATATATATATATATATATATATATATATATATATATATATATATATATATATATATAAAATTTGCAAAATTGCAAAAGCAGTCAAATACCGTTGTTAAACATAAATAATAAAATTTTGAAAATATCTCACGTCATGCTTGCTCAAGCATTAAGTAATCATTGCGGAAACAATGACGCAGGTGAGGTAACGGAAGCGTAGCGTTTTATCATTACTGATGCGTATGCAACTACAATTACATAGTTGCATGGCACAAGTTAACGAGGCGCAGGCCAAATCGGATCAATGAAATATGTACCGCCTCCTTAACAATGCAAGGCGTCGCGATATTCACAGCAAATGTGATGAATGACAATGTTCAACTTTCACGATTACACAATTGTTATGCTTGACAATCTCGTAATGAATATATTGTCCAATTAGTGATTACTAATTTATATTTAAAAAAAAATTCAATTAAATAAATCATAAAAAAATTATACTTTGTTTTTGTAATGTATATCGTATTATATTGGCAAAATTATGCTACAATATATATTTTATTATGAAGCAGTTAAATTTTAATTCGTAAAAAACATAATTTGTAAAATTATCTCACGGCAACATATGCATATATATAGTACATGTAGGTACGTCTTACTTGGAAAGTTTTTAATTAGATATTATATATTTATATAAGGCCGTGTGTTGTTCAGTTTATTACGTATTAAAAAAACTACTTACTAGATCTCCTTTAAACCAATTTTCGGTGGAAGTTTACATAATATTGTACATCATATGTTTTTCCGTTTTATCATTCTCTTATTTTAGAAGTTACAGGGGGATGACGACACAGATTTTACAACTTTGGAAGTGTCTCTCTTGCAAACTATTTAGTTTAGAAAAAATGATATTAAAAACCTTTTTACAGACCTATCCATAGATATCGCATACGTATGGGTATGACGAAAAAAAAATGTTTAGTTTCAGTTTTAAGTTTGGGGAATATGCCCCATATTTGCTATTTTGCTAAAAAGTCTTAATGCGGTTCACAGAATACATCTATGTACTTACTAAGTTTCAACAGTATAATCCTTAGTTTCGGAAAAAAGTGATTGTGACATAGGGACGGATATACAGACAGATATAACGAATCTATAAGGGTTCCGGTTTTTGCCATTTGGCTACAGAATTTTATGCAAAGATTAGGCAAAGAAATTTCGGCAATGAATAATTGATTTGATTGGATTTGATTCTGCAGAGCCGAGTTAACATACTGTCGATACAGTGTGTCTGTTCTCTTGCTTATTTCTCCTCCTCCTCAAAAATTATATTAAATTTTAACCGAAATTATCCGAAACTACTGGATAATATGAAATAATTTTATGTTCGTAACTGTAACCGATATTTCATTCTTCCTATAGGGTAAAACCGGGATAGAATCACTTATGGAAATGGTCACCTTATTTTGAAAATATTAATTTTATATGAATAATTTCCACTGGTATAGTCAGCTTAATCTTTTATCTTGAATTATAATTATTATTTATTAAGCTTTCAAATACTGATATTTCAGAAATTAGTTTTTCGAGGAGCCTCTTTTTTGAGGATAGATGATTACCCATATGGATAGTTGCCCCACCATTTAAATACTGAGAAGAATAGATGCCCTTTATAATGTATGGGCATACAATAAACCAACATTTGTAAACAATAAACCGAAATCAATGATAAGCAGTTTTCTCCTGTAGCAACAATTGCCTCTAAGGGCCATAATAATGATAATACATTATGTTTTATTTTAAATGTTTTAATTTTTATCGTTAGAAGATAATTCTAGTATCACAGAAATGATCATAATACAATTTACATATATCTTTAGTGCTATCTTGTCCATCTCTCTTAGTTTTTAAGGGCTTTTATTTCCTTTAATTTTATAGTTAAGTGGATTGTCTTCATCTTCGCTGCTTGAACTTTAAATAATGTCTTTTTAGTGAATTCGGTCTTGGCATGGCTTAAAAAAAATTATCATTTTCTTTATCACTTATATCGCCTTCATTGTATGCGTCAATTTAATTTAACTTTAGTACAACAAAAGTTTGTAATATTCTGCACCATATCATCTCTAATGCATACATCCGTAGTGTCAACCTTCTTGTTTTCTTAGCAACATATCGTTTACACAATGTCTTTGATGGAATCCTAAGATAGGATATTTCATTTATCGAAAGCACGTTGTAGGCTTTCTGTAGTCCAAAAACATACTCAAAATTCTTTCCTTGATATGTTAGTGACACTTCTGCTGAAATGACTATAAAGTCCAAATATAATTATAGGTAAATATATTATAAATATAACAGATACTTAAAATATTTTAAAAAATCACAGTTGCTCCGTACATGGTGTACGGAGGTATAGTTGCCCCTAAACTATACCTCAAGAAATTAGGGAAGCTATCCTTTTTGATAGGTATAGGTGCCCAGGTATTTTTTTTAATAAATCATAAGCAAAATAGATAAATATTCACATCTAAATGTAGACGTCATATCGTCATGTAACACAAAAAATACAACGGAATTTATAACGTAATACAACGTAATACATAGTTATACAACGGTAAAATCCTTTTTTTTTTTAATTTTACGTGTTTATAAATTTCGTTGCGGAAATAATTAAAATAGTCCTGTGTATATTCGACTTATTATAGGTAGTAGAGAATTATATATAAAAAAAAATATGTATAAATTGACTCTGACCGACGCAGAGTCTTATGCGCTTCAGCTCCTATGGGAAAACATAAACAATTTTTTTTTGTATTATTTAAGAAATTTATATATAAAATATATTATTTACTGATTACGAAAATTAACGTAAATATAACTATGTAATAGATAAATATATAAATTAATAAATTTTTAATTGAAGCATCACTAACGTAATCGGTATCGATATATGTTTATCAGGTTTAAGCAATGGAAGTCATTCTATAAATTGGTAGAGTAGTGCATATACTGGCGTTATGATTTGATTTTGTTAACCCCGCAAAATATGGTTGATAAAGAAGATAAAAAAATAACTACATAGGTTAGATTAGCTACAAATTTAAATTGTTGAACGTGAGAAATCGTCTAATATAAAAATATTACTTAAGAATATTTTATAAATCAGAACGTATTATTTTTATTCTGTTAGTGTATATGTCTATATTTATATGTAAAATATCTATATAGAATTTTTAAATATTATAATATTATCTTCATCTCATACGACGACAAAGGCAAAAAGTGAGGTGATTATTCTTAATGTTTGAAGGTTATAAGACACATTTTCGCTCGAGTTTAATCTCGCAATCAGCCAAACCGGTTTTGCAAATAGGTATTCTGGGGAATACGAGATCAATATTGTTTTTGAAAAATAAAATAAGCGCCAGGAATTCGTTTTCAAACATATTCAGCCGCTAGCCGGCTCAAGGTTCAAATTGTCTCTTTTTAGAGCGGTCAAGTACACTTCATGTTACGTAGAATGACACAAATCCTTGCTAGAATGCCGCGAGTCAGCAGTCGACTATTGGCTTGCCCAGTGAAGACTTTACTACGCACAGAGACGCGCGTCCCTTGATCGTTTTTATACGAATATACGATATCGGCAACGAAAAATTGTTGTTATTGTATGTGTTAGTGTACTGATTATAAATAGTGAATAATTTATGTGAACCATTCATACAGGTATTTTAAGGTTTTAGTTTTTATTATATATAATTCAGTGTGGTTTTGGTGGTGTTTGGTTTTAAAATTAAACGTGCAAGTGATATTAAAGAATACCGTGACATAAATAGTTTAATATTAAAATAAATAAATATTTGTTTATCTACTACAAGTCGCTATCATGTACTTATGTTATGTAAATTATTACATTCTTTGGCAATCTACTTAGGTTTATTATAAGTAATGGATGATTCAACACGTACATATATATTTATGATCAAACATGTGAGAAATGTTTCTTTTGCTTCGCACAATACCAATGAGTCATTTATTAAAAATTATATGATAACAAACATTTTTAAATATGTATTTCAAAATTTGTAAGAACGTATATTTAAACTTGATTTTCAATGTTAGCTCATTGTAATGTGTGTCCCTACTAGTGCGTTAATAGTTCAAAATACCATGACGTAAGAATAGGTTAATTCAACCAGCGCGTTCAAATCTTATCAAAGCATAACGTGCAGTTAAACATTTTTTGAATCAAAATTCTCATTTTCAAAATTTTGGTGTATTTTACTTTTTTTGCTTATTTATGAATTTTATTTCATTTAGATATTTAATACCAACTGTAAAATTAAGATCAGCAATGTAACTCAAATATTTCAAAATTTCAGCACAAATAATATGAATATTTGCTGTTACAATGTGTTAAATGCAAATGTTTATTTGCATTTAACATGCATGCAACTATAATGCGTCGCTGTTCCCTTTTAGCTTGAAACCTAATAAATGAAGAACCCACATTGAAATGATCAAAAATGATAACCTAGTTTAACTCTGTTTGTATTTATACACTTGTAATGTATCTGACAGCACAGTTACGGTTTCATCTCCCATTTGTACGAACGTGCAAAAATGTAACTTTGTGGTATGAGCTAATAAAATATCTTTTATGTTGAGGTGTTATCATAAAGTTATTGGAAATTAATTCACAAAACTATGTTAACAGACCTTGAGAGGAGAACTTTAACATAGGCCTGTCAACAGTGGAGCTTTGTTTGTATAAAAGTTACAACATTATAATTGATTCGCCCTTGTAATTGCAAAATTATTTTTATTTCAGTACTTATCGTAATAATCTTAATTACAAGAACTAAATATGTGTACAAATTTTACTTTCACTTTTTATAGGAATTAAGGCATGGAAAACCAAACTAAAATAATTTAAAGTTGAATTGAAGCTGGCTATATGAATGCCTAGCTTAAGCCCGACTTATATGTTCATGTGCCTACTGAAACTTGTCTTTACACAGTGTCGCAACAACGAGCGACTCAGGTAGTTAGACCTTGAAATAAGCACAATGAAATTAGATAGCGTATATAATATGTAGGCATTTGTATAACAATTAAAAGAAATCATGATTCTTATATTACCTATAATGGCAAGTGTGTATCAAACATATATATTAAATACTTCAAAGTGAATTGTGAGATCATCATGATCAATGGATTAATATTAAAATAGTAGGTAAATTACTGTTCAAAATTATATAAAACTTAATTTGATATATTGTTAGTTGTTAAATGGAGGTAATTAAATAAAGATAATATCCTTACTGCTTACTTGTTAGCCTAATGAATAATTAAATTTATCTATTTTAAATATTTTAATATTTTATTAAAACTTATATATGCGTTTTGCTTTTTCAAGCTTATCAAGGTTTTTTTTCTAATTATTATTCTTAAGGTAGCTCACAACAACCGTGAAACCATTATTATCATTATCATCATCAAGAAATTATGACTGTTCCCTTTACATCAAAAATATTAATTGATAGATTAATTAGAAAGACAGGCATTTCAGGGCGCGAAAGGTTTGAAATTGTTTTCATACGCTGCCCACCGGTGGTTCCGTGCCGCCATTGCACCATTTCCGTTTTTAAACACCGATTAAAAAATGTGTTGGAATCGAAGATGTTATATCAATCTGAACTTTAGACCTATCGGGACCGGAATAGGTCCTTAATAATAATGACCATATTTTTCATTTTGATTGCAGATTAATGAAAGCCGAAATACTTCAAAAATACTATCAATATAACAGAAACAGCTGACTCAATGATAAGGTCTATTACGAAAACGTTAACTGGACCAAACGACTTTTGGCGACACGATTTATAACCATGAAGCAATTCGTTTTAAGTATAGCGATTATTACGTATATAACTACAGGTGCGTAGGTTTTCATTGTTTACATCGCCTTTCCAGGTATTTATTAATGAATTTATAAATTCTAGTCGGATTTATTGCAACATAAAATTCAACTTTCAAAGGAAAACCAACTTTGGAAAGCATTTTGTAGATTAAAACCAACCACAGCATTGTTTATTAATATAAATACGTGTGAACACGATTTCCTCATTGCTCAGGGTCGAGTTCAATTTTAATATAATCGTATTAAAATAAGTAATACTAATTCCAGTTTTGTAAAATTATAATATTTTTGCTATATGATTAGATCGCATAGGAATAAAAAATGTCTAAGATGATACAAAAATTAAATATTTTTTATTATAAACTAGTGAACGACTTCGTTGGCCTGACTTAGTAATCCTTGCCACCATGGAGTGCTATACTTTTTCATTGAGATTCTTGAGATTGTATTACACATGTTGGATTCACTGTTAAAGTCACTGGAACATGTCCATCACGTTAAGTGACTTTTGTTAAGGCGCCATTTCAGTATTTCATGTGATTTAGCTGGACATAATGGTTCTTCATGAGAGTTCTTGTATTCTTTTATTACAATCAAAAAAGCTCAACACGTACGTAGTTTAGTATTTTGTTTCTACACAGGTGTACCAGATCCTTGATTTTTATGTCATCGGAATGTGCTTATCACGTTCAATCATTTTTGTTATGGCATCATTTCATTATTTCTTATAATTCACTTTATCTACTAAGGTTCATCAGGTATGATAGTCTTCCAAAATCTATTATAGCTTCGATGCTTCCCTGTCCTAAGAGATATTCAACAACTAAAGTTCCATTAAAATCCGTAGATGTACGTGTAAATAGACAGACAGGCAAAAATTTTTAAATTGTAGATTCATTGTTAAAGAAAATACAAATTTTCAACGCAGCGGGATCTGAACTAGCACTAAACAAACGTTGTTGTAAAAAGTATGTAAGAATTTCGACGCTTGATGAACATGCATAGCTTAGTGGTCAGAGCGCTTAAACGGTTTCCATGAGGTGCGAGTTCAAATCCCACTGCGTTCAAAATTTGTATGTGTTTTCTTTTACTATTCTTCTATCCTTAGTATGGATTAACACTAAAAAATAATAAAAATATCATAGATATAATAATAAAAATATCAAAATAATAAAAATATCATAGATTAATATTCTGTTAGTGTTTTCCCATCGCCCAGCATTGTAAAATAGTCAGACACAATTTTTTTACTGTTTTATTATAGTATACAATAGATGTGTTTAGGTATAAAGCAGAGTAAAGCCTTGCTGTGATACTTAAAAGTAAACGTAAAACCTTTAAAGTATAATTGTAAAATGATTTTTGATGATCATAATGTTATAATATAAATGCTAAAACTAATGCTAAAACGAATTCAAAACATGGTCTATGTTATTAATTAAAATTAGCATTGTTAATTTGTTTTATAACATATTTGAACCAACTTCCGTCTATTTTGTAGTGTAGTAAAGATTATAAATAGTGGACTTCTATTTTTAATTATTTAAATATATTTAATATATTAACTACATTATGTAGATTAGGACCTGCATAATGTAGTTAATATATTAAATATATTAAATAATATGTAATTTCAAAAATAGTACGTTTTTAAAAAGTTATTAAATATTTATTTTGCCGTACATGTTATGTATTTACTAATTGTGTCAATAGTCGAAATGAGCGAGTATTCAGATTTATAGCTAGTATTTCTATACTACAATATTAATATTAACATAAAAATAACGTTTCAAAAAGATAAATATACATATACTTTATATTAAACTGCTTGCCAGCCTTGGGACATTTTAATATGGATATTTTTCAACCAAGACGTAATAAAGTACCTATGTACGTAAACAGTCGATTTTCACTTAAATTTTATAATTTATTCTGATATTCTGTTCGGCAATAACGTGACCAGTTTGAGTTTAAATTAATTATAATAATCAAGTATAAAGTATTTTATTAAAGGAAGTAAAATTATTTAAACGGCCTAACTTATACCAACGTTAAGTCTATATTAATATCAGCCTATAACAGTTCACTGCTGGACTAGGTCTCCCCCAGGGTACGCCATAAGGCACGATCTCTCATTTTCGCCATCCAGTTACTACAAGTGGCCTTTTTTATATCATCGGTCCATCTGGACCCAACGCTACGCTTGCCGATGCGTGGTTACCATTCGAGAACCCGTTTGGTCCATCGTCCATCAGTTCTACAACAGATGTGACCAAGCTTTGCAGGTCACTTTTTACCATGCCTCGGATCTTTTTGTTCCAAGGTTTCGCTCGAAAGTATGGACTTCTTATCTGGTTGCCTTTTCCGAAAGCGCTACGTTCCCACTTCGCGTATAACCCCTATTATGCCCTCTAAGTCCTCATCAACGTTTACCGGGGAATCCAGGGTCAAGACACTTTTAAATAAATATAGACACTATTAGTCCTACCAAGATATTAGTATATTAGTATGACTAGTAGACTATGTACTAATATAACTATGAACCAATATAGTAGTATGAATCATACACGTGTAAAAATTCGAGTTATTTATGAAAATACAAATCAAGGAATTTTGAGACTAGAACCTAGGTATAAAATTCAATATTAAAAACTATATTCAACAGAATAAATATTTAATAATTTGTCTGTCTAATAACTCCACTAAAGAGATCATATAATATTAAAGAAAAAAGGGCTATCGGAGCCGCAATAGCAATTACTCTGAACCCTGTAGTAGGTTCTCTGAATTCATAGCATAATCCATCGTATTCGCTACTTTTTTCTACACAAGAAGAACCGGGAGATCCTACTTCATATATTGATTCATCTGAGTCACATTTTGATTCACTATCATCAGTAAATTTATATCTCGCAACTAATCTAGCAACAAGACCCCATGTACCATTGGTTTCATGACCAAATTGTTTTCTTATCCAACCTTCTTCGTAAACTTTTGTCAAGCTATCCACACCCCACTGAGAATGAGAGGCCGCATTTGTAGTCAGTTTATTTGGTGAAACAATACCTGTCCCTATCGAATTATTTTTAAGTAGCTTATCCATACGTATGCGATTCCATTTGATTCCTATTGACGATAAAAAATTTAAATCGGTCAGGTGTTCATGATTGCGCAAATATTCAATATCGTCATGATTTATGATACCACAAAATAATTTTGTCTCTAGATGAAATAGCGCCCCTGGAGAAAATTGACAAACAACTCTAATATCACCATTAGGTCTTTCACCATAAGCACATCCAATTTTATTAGTTTTAGCCCAAAGCAATTGAACTGCATTAAATGTCTTCACAGTACTCCGGCCACATAACACGTCTGTATTAGATAATTCATTCCCAGCGCTAGAAAACCAAATGTGAATGCATCCGATAACAGGATGAACGAAACATTCCGGTGAAGGTGTGCTAAAATAAATATATTATATTAACAAATGAGGATAATGTAATTATTTAATAAATAATAAGATATATTTTTGTTCAGACACAAACCATAAAGACCCAGTTTTAAATGTTTTTAAACAACAATATTTCATATATTTCGTACATTCTAGCTGAGAAACCATTAGTCCATCGAGAGCAGAACAAGGCGCTGCACCAGGCAGACATTGGCGTAGCCACGCTTCAGCTATTTTTTGTAAATCATAATCGTAATTTATTTGTTTCATATTTGCAGCAGTAGGCAAGTGTGAATAATTGTTAACTAATCCGTGAGCGACGCGATTACGCATGGAATTTATAGTCCTTATTATAGTGATTTGATCCATTACTGTTGGTACTAGAACTTTGTATCCGTTTTCGCATATATTTGACACTTCAGAGCTTGGGAACAGACAAAGAGTATGGTCTGCATAACACGGCTGTAATCCACACCATTTATTAAAAATGTGCGATATTGGAGGATCTCCAACTTTATAGATATTATGTGCTTCCGTCCAATTGTCAATGACGTTAACCAGATTACCACCGTAAATTAAAAATATTTCAGATTTATTCTTCTTATTTCCCAGTTCACCATATATAACAGGCAATTCCCAGCATGGGAATTCTTGTGGCACATACCATACATTGTTACCTAATAATAGTTTATTTTTTTCTATTTTTGTTATACGAGTTATAGCAGGTTCCAAATTGTAAAACCTTACGTATGGTGACTTTGATATATCGGACTGGTTTTGACGCTTACTTTGACTTGCATTTTTAATTCCTTGGTTTGTTTCATGAGGTAAAGTCGCTGAAAATTTGTATATTTCTGTATCAGGTGCGTAATCATAATCACTTAAAGATCTTAAATCAAATATGGCCTTTGATTTTTTTTGTGTATATTGGATATGATTTAGGTATTTGGCGTTTTCCGAATTTCCATAATCTTGTTCTAAAGTTCTAAAGACACCTTCATGTGTTTTTTTTTGTGTTAAACCTTTATAAGATAATACATTTATCTTCTTCGTATAAAAATTATATTGTTTTGGTAAATCAGATAAAGGCCGCTCTTTAATAGCCCTTCGAGCATTGGAATAATTATAAAAAGTTAAATTATTTATGTTTTCCATAAAATCATCGTTATAATATTCCTCACTGATACAAAAACACTTATTATACGATAAAATCCATATTATAATAATTATTTTTAGAAACATTTTACAATTTGACATATGCCATATCAACATTCCTACTAGATTCTTAAATGTTTAGGAAATGGTTTTTTGTATATCTCATACAAAACTGTCTATGTATATAGCATACTAGCTTTTACTAGCCACTTTGCTCCCACGGTCAAATGACACATTCTACGAGGGTTGGTCCAAAAGTAATGGTAATCAATTATAAACACAACGAATAATGTAAAAATTATAATTTATTTCCCTACATAGTTTCCTAACAAGTCTATGTATTTAGTCCATGAGGAATGTCCATGTTTTTATAGGGTAACAGCTGTTAACAGGTTATCTGAAAACAGTAACATTTTATTAGATCAAACTTCAATCTATATTTAGGCGGATATCTAGCTTGAATCTGGTACTAAGCATACCGGCCCATTACACGGACCTTCTGAAGTCGTTTAGCACCGTTCGCGTCGATTGTATTTTAGTCTTGGAGTCATTATTTAAGCCTTCACTAGCATATTGACCATGATTTGCTTACTTCTGTCGCTTCCTTAATAGACTGATCTTTTTTATTTATTTCATCTAACATAGACGAAAAGGTTGAACTTTTCAACAATAACTTATTATCTAACTCTGACTGGGCAAATTTATGGGTCTTTGTACCCCAGGGCAGCATTCTCTCGTCTTCGTTTTTCTATTTTCATAAATGATGTTGCCACAATTTTATCTTGTCAATACCATCACCATGCGGACGATTAGCAAAATTATAGTCACACTCACCTCAAAATCTCAAGATAATAGAAAGTAGACAATGCCTGCCACGTGCAGGGTAGATTTTATTCACTTAACTTGAATAAAATTAAACGAATGCTGCCATTATAGGGCTTACATATTGCAGAAAACAATTTATCGTCGTCAACACATATTAATGAAATCAACAAACGTATACATTATTCTCTGCACTCTCTTAAACGATTAAAAATCTTTTTACCCGTGCGTACTTGCGTTGCTTTCCTGATGCAAATGAGGATCCTGATGGAAATGTCAAGATTTACAAGCTGGACCGACTTAAGAATTTAGAAGAAGTATTTGATTTGTGTGTTTGCTTACACAAATTTGACCTTGAATATCGACAATTGTATTGACTTCCTGTCCGTTTTTAATATTTTAAAAACATCTCATTAATATTGGCACTTCCAAGTGACAGGACTTAACACTCCTGTGTTGCTCTGAGAAAGTTTGAGTACCCTACGTTTACCACATTTTATTATGAAAAATAATTTAAGGTCCAGGCTTTTATGGAACTCACTTCCTAATTCTATACTGGAAGACAATTCGTGTCGTTAATGTTATTAATATTCAATTTATCCGTCTCTTTTCCTTTCCTAATATTTATGTGCACTATATTATTTTTATTTTTTATGTATATTTTTGCTGTGTTTTATATATGTATGATGATATCTAGCCGCCCCGCCTACGTGTTACTCGCTCATAACTTGACTTTTGTTAGTGATGAACATAACAGCCATAAAATTTATTTATTCATCTACATTATTTCTATTCTAAATTCAACATGGTTGACATTACAAACTAAGCCATTATTATCTTGAGTAAGATTAGACTATTTAACGTTCAAAACAGTGAGGACTGATAGTTAAATGTTATCGTGGTCAAGTCGTAAAGTAGATCATTAATTGCAATTTAGTTCAGCGAGGAAAACGAAAATAATTCATTGTACCCAAGAGGTAATCGAACCTACAGTCGTGGCGCTTACATGCAGACGCTATGACACTGCGCCACGGTGCCCCCTATTGCGTAATAAAGTTAAACATGTATTTTTTAATGTATACAAAGCCATCTATCGATTAAATTATAAATTCGTTAAGAAAAATATTTACATTTGGATAATATTATTGTGTATTCATATTATAGCTGTAATATTATTTTGTATTCATATTATAGCTGACACAGTATACATAAATATGTAATTTGTCTTACAACATTTTTATTTCTTTCTAGAAGTGTCGTCACTACAGTGCTACCAATGTCTAATTAATCCGCCGCCTGGTCAATACTATAACACAACAAAGCGACTTTGTGTACATTTTGACCATTCTGAAAAATTTATAGTTGATTGTCCTTTTTCCACAATGTGCATGAAGCAAGAGTTTCATCTGGATATACAAGATGGAGGTATATTTTATATGTATATATAAAATCTATCATTCAAAATTAAAAGTATTATTTAAGCATTGTTGCGTTCTTTTAATATATGTAGATGTTCGAAATCAGAAGTTTTTCTACTAGTATTGAATGTTATTATTAGTGAGGTGAAATATACTTTACTAAAGAAATTTACGCAGAATTAGTAAGCACTATTTTCATAACCAAATAAAGGATACGCTTTTAATATTTTCAGTAAGAATTACTGGTGTGCTTCGAGATTGTGCTCCACAAAAGAATGAATACCAAGACTATAAGAACGGACGATGGTCACCTAAAACAGAAATATTGGAGCCCTATGCAGAGGGTTGCTCTCAAATCGACGACAAAGGAGAGAAGACAACATCCACAAGGTATATAATAACGTAAACATTTTTGCATTGCATTATTTAGTTTTTAAAGAGATGTTGTTCGAATAAATGAAAAAAGTTTACTTTCGTTAGTGAGATTATCAACGATAAGTAATAGATAGAATGTCTGTCAAGTGTTAAAACCTAGAGACGACATTTACGACTACACTTCTGGGCAACAATATACAAGGTTATTGATAATTTGGACAAATTCCCGTTAAAAGGATCCTAGGGAAATAATTTGGAAGTATAATACGGAAATCTAAAATCAGTGGAGATACCACACATATAAGACAAGAGATACCACACATATAAGACAGAAGAGGAGATAACATTATAAAAATTATTTCCTTAACCTTTTTGATTAAACCTTCATTTCGATAGCATTTAAGACATAGTAGGCAGGCTAATTAAATGCTAATAATATAATAATATCAATAGCATTTTATGATGCAGTAACTATAATAATAAATAACTTATTAATTATAATCAAATTGCACCAAAGATTACTTTTTACTTTTCACATTAATATCAGATACTCAAGTCGTAGATGAGTTTGTACTTAATATACTCCCTATGAGCACAGTTTCTATAAAATTTCTACGTCAACGCAATTAAAATAAATAAAAATCACAAATATGCTCTGTTAATGAGACCTAGAATTATAAAACTCGACAAGTGACAAGTTACAATGCAAATAAATGAAAAAACCTCCGAAAATTGGTAGTTGGCAAACTTCTATTAGTTGTACTTTTGGTTGACATTATCATAAAATTGGCATGTCCGACTCACACTTGATCGATTTTTTAAATATATTATACATTGATGTTCGTCTTTTCATTATAACTGAGTTGAAAAAATTATAATGACTTTTTTCAGGTATTGCTACTGTCGTCAAAGTCTTTGCAATTCATCTCCAACTTCAAATCACGAGGGTTATACTGACATCATGGGTGTAATAATGGTTTTCAACCTTATGAAATATGTTAATAGCATTAGATAAATAAGAACAATATAGTAGATCAATTTAAATGAATATAAAGGCAAATATGTCCTTTTAATTTTACAAACATTAATGACAAAAATATATACTTCCTACTAGGACTTCTACTTGTAAACTGCATTGATTCTGCATATGACGGTGACTCATAGGTACTTCTTCATTTGCAGTAAAATCAATCGTAATATGACATTGATAAGCCTCGTTAACTAGATACAACAAAAATATTGAGAAACATAAGAAACGTAATTATTATATGTTAATAATAAAAGAAAGCGTATGTAATTTGGGTAATCAAGCAAGTCCCAAATGCCAAAATAACTATTTTCGGTTAACAAATAAAATGTTAGGGTAAATGCTATAAGCAAATATGTGATATGATGTGTTGTAATGTTACCTTTGCAGTATCTTAACTACTGTGTTTATGACATTCTGTATATCTATTTGTAATAAAAATTGTAAAATGATATTTGGGTTTTGAAAAGACATGTTTAATTTATAAATGTATTTTATATATAAGTTATGGACATTATAAAATGTAAAACGACAAAAAGTTGTGTATAGTAAATTGAAAATGTATATATTACTTAAAAATTAAATTAGTTAAAACTGCACACCTATTTTGTTTTTGTTTTCCTCCTTATATTAATTTATAAAATATGGACGCCAAGAAAAATAATTACTACAATATTATACAATCTTGGTTAATTTGAATTAAGGAGTTCTATCCTACATATTTTATTTAATATTATGGAAGAAAATGGATATATGTAAAAAACAAAACTATTAATAATTATACAAGGATATTTTAATATATAGCAGAAATGAGGTTTGTTAATGACATGAAGTAACATATTATATCAAAAATTAAGGGTTCAAAGGATTCAATCAAAGTATAAAGTTAACAAAAACATGTATAATTTGCTCACATATATTTGTATAAAATAGATGTTGGTTTGGTTGTACTGCTATTGACCTGAGTGGTCCTCTCACTGTTGGGTCCTGTTGCGCAACCGTGCGGATAAAATGAAAGGGCCTCAAAATCGCTTTTATGTCGTCGGTGGCAACGGTTTGTAAGACATGTAATTGTGGCGTGTGTTCCGCCTACATACTGAGCACGCAAACAGCATCGGGACGACGCTTCGCGGACATCAGACGAGTCTCTGAACGCTTGGCTGTGGCTTCGGAAAATATTATTCGAGATGCAAAAGAAAACAGATATCCCAGTCAGTAGAGATATCAAGGTTCAAAATATAGTGTTAATTCAACTTTTAATTGAGCATTACAACGTTGGCTAAAAAATTTACAAAATATTATACGTCATGTATACTACTTATGTAGCTCCTCATGTCAAGGAGCTATATGTAGTATTAACATGATAGTTAAAGTTACCCAGTACATTTTTATGTAGCTGTATTACTATAGCTTTAACAATCAGTGAATAGACTAAAAGCCATCTATTTCGTTACCAGTGAGGTCTCTAAAACCGACCGCGATGGATAAATGTATTACATGTTTCTTGAAGTGTTTTCCTAATGACATCGCCTGTTTTTCATGTCGAAGAGTTCTGACATTTAATACTTAGTGCAGAAATTAAAAATAATAATCTAATATCTGTAGTACCTACTCAAAGTTAATGAAGAGAATAAATGCATATTTGCATTAATATAATAATATTTAAATACTACAGTTAAATATTTAGTATAAAATAGTTGCATATGTGACAAATAAAAATTGCCAGATCATATCATGTAGGCATTTTATCGACAGAAGGAAAGGATGTGACATATTATGCTGATATCAACAGACATTTCACAACAAAGCATTAAACTCATAAATTAACAAAGTACCCATAATCTTTATGCGAAACAGTTATTAAAATTATTAAATTCAAATTACATGTATGCGTTTGAAGGAAAATGAACTGTCCCTTGGCAAGGATTAACATTTTTACTCAACATATGAGAGGTACTGCTTTAGGCAGCCATATTTAATATAAATTACAAAACTTAGGCTAAAAACTGGTCATAATTGATATTTAAAAAAATATATACGATTTTTTTGAATTACAGAATTTATAAACAGCCATACGTAGCAATAAAAAGTATATACTTTTTATATCATTAAAACATTGTATAAAATATATTTGACACAAAAGACTGATAAAAGACAAAGCAAAACTCAAATCGCTTGAAGTGCGAGCAACAAAACAAAAATAATGTCAGACCGCCAAAAGTTGGCCAGTGTCGCGCCGGCGCCAGCATCGATCGCGTGACTCAAGCGTTATTGTGCGTGTCTTTGAGCCTTACTTAGTGTATATTCGAACTTGTCCCGTTTCGCCACTGGGCTTCCTTCCTGTGAATCATGGTCTAAGCGCCTGCATCCCCGCAGTGAATTCAGTCAGTAAAGAACACGGAGCCGCATACGCGCAAAGTGCGCGGTCGCAATAACCGGTACGGCGCGCACTTAGTTTATTTTATAATTTCGAAATTTTTTCACTACGTAGTGGGAAGTTGGCAATGGATTTTATCGGCACGCACTAAATAAGTGTAACAAATATAGAATGGATTTATCAATTTATTTTTTGGCGTTATCATTATTTATTAAGCGTGAGTTACCTTCACAATATTATGATAAAATTTACAGAATATATTTATAAAATAAACAAAATAACGACAACAATAGTTTTACAACAAGTTACGATATATTTTATGCCACAATTGTTTTATATTTACAATTAACAAAAATTTTCGTCGATGTTATGTTTAAAATTGGTACCTACTTACTTAAGTAGGAAGTTACTTAGTTAAGGAAAACTATACAAAGCAAATCGATAGAATAATTATTATAAAATATATATGATTAAAAATAAAATATGAGTTTATGTATGCCTTTAAATTATACGTAGATGTACTTAGTCTCGATGTAAAAATTAATTTAAGTGGTATTCATTGGCCTATAATATTGTTGTTTAAAGACACTTTCAATAAAATTATTTTTATAATTTTTAGATTTTTTATGCTAATGTATTATGACAAAATTAAAGTAAATGCAAAAAACAGTAAAAAAAAAAGAATGGTAGGTAACTTCTACTTTAAAATTTCTTTATTTTATAACTATTTAATACACGATGTTATTACGATTTTATACTTTGCCGATGACGCTTTAACTTTTTAATAACTTAATAATTCATTTTCTTCATTAAAACTATGAAACTTATGCTTCTTCGAATTTTTTATAGCTTTGCAATAAGCAAAGCAATATAAATATTTTTCAAAAAGACCATTAGGGCAAAATATATTATAAATATAATATATTAAACAATTTAAAAGCGTTTCAAAAAAATATGTATTATGTACATGCACAGTACATTTTAAATAGAAAAAATACTCTTTGTATTTATTGTTAAAGTTATATGTTGTTAACCTGATAAACTTTTATCAAAACTTATAATACTATTGTAAAAGTAAGAACTTAAGGACAGCAGCATAATAATAATAATAATTATTATTATTATTATGTTACCAATCTAATATGGTTGTGTGCTTGCACATTTAACATATGTAAACAACATACAGATCTTAAGAAAAACAATTCAAATAAAATTCAAAAACTTAGTCTAAGATAAAGACTTAATTTAAATATTATGTGTAATGTAATAAAAAAGAAGTATTTCAGTTTTAATTGAGCTTTCAAAAATCTACTTTTTAATTTTATGTCTAACAGTTTATCGGTAAGTTTTAGGAACATCATCTGTTCCGTTCTGAATGTGTTCTGTTTCAAAGTATAAAAAAATATTTTTATATGCATAATTCTTTTAGAACTCTTGACACTATACAGATAATAACATTAATGAATACATAGATATTGCGAGTTGTGCGGAACTCGCCGAAAAGAAATATTTTATTCTCTTCGAGAGCGTATCGAACCCACAACTGTCGCGTTTACAGCTATAGTCGCAGTACCGAAGCGACAAGACGGCCTCTATTAATTAATTAAACAATTCAACAAATAGATTACGTCTACACTTAATCAATAATGTCTGTTGCGTGACTATGTACTATTTCATAGTCCTTGACATCGCTAAATGGTTCTTTGTCAAAGCCTTATTAAAATTCAACGAAACCATTATAGTCTAGTCCTCCCACAATATTAAATAGTTTATGTAAATATAGCTACCTATCATACTATCGAGAAGCTGAAATGATGAACTTATCAAGGTTTCTCATATTAAGACCTAAATAACTGTAAATAATGTCTAAATGGTAAAAAACATGAAATCACATGTATGTACGGTCTACGGCTGGCTGAGGTAGGAAACAAGAACGAAATAAATTATATTTCAATCACATATATTAAACTATGTTTATCGGCACATGATATATTAACATTTATACTCAATAATATAATGTAACATGTAATTATTTTCAGTTTCATCGTGTATCAGTTGTTTTAAATGTGAAGAAGAAGCAATCGACGGGTCGTTATTATGTAAACATTTCGATGGTACCGATAAATTCTTAGTAGACTGTGAACACTCAACCATGTGTTTTAAGAGACAAACTACATTATCATTTGGGGATGACAGTAAGTATATTGTACCTATTATAATAAATTGTTACACCGAGCATGGTATTGTGTAGCAAAAATAATCCAATGAATCACACAAAAAAGGAATTTCCTCACTATTTAGTAAATATATCTCTTATCATATTAGTATTTTGTTTTTGTATATTTTCAACAGTCCAATGATCATTTGATCCCATAATCATAATATCCACTTAATCCTCTTTATCCTCTTGATATATTCAAGATATGCTTTACATCATAATATAAGTCTTTAGATGCTCTAAATATTCTAAAATGGCGTTGTTCTAAATTTCTTATAGATTTTTAAATAGGTATATTCTATACTTAAAATAGCTGTGATCTATTTGCTACTTTTACCGTTAGAACGGACACATAAGGCCTTTTAGATTTGTAAGTTCATATTAGGTGTGGCCTATAAATCTGTATATGGACCCGTCAACGTTTCAAAATATTACATTACCATTTAACACACTGCCACTTATATATACAAAAGCATACATATATATATATATATATATATATATATATATATATATATATATATATATATATATATATATATATATATATATATATATATATATATTTTGAATTCTTAGTAGTTTCGTTGTTTTAATTAAAACTTAAACTTTCTACTATGTATTCAAAGATTAGTCGTTAATACGAAATACTAATCCAACCATCTACTAAAGTTCTGAAAGTCTTTATTGTGATTTTGTAGTTTAAGAACAAACACGTGAGATTATTTAAGGCAATATACCTAGGTACATTTTCTTGATCACAGAAATATTGATAATATTTCTATTTTTAATCTAGGAATTATTCGTATTTCCAGATTGAAGTAAAATTGTTTAAGTTTAACCAATATTTATGCCATGTTAATTATAAAATTATACATAAAAAAATATTACCTGATATAATATATTTTTTTAACACCACGTCAAATATCAAAAACCTAGTAAGCAGTAATTTAGAAAATCTGTATCATAATATTTTTTACTTAACAGATTGATACTTTAGTAGAAATAATAATAATAAATCGATGCCATGGCGCCTGATGTTACTCATTATAAAAACATGGGCGTACGTTTAAAGTTGTCGAAAATTATTAAACATTGAACACATGTTTTAATATGCAAAAGCGTGTTCCAATATCAAATTCCTTCAAACGCCTTAAACATTTGTTTCCATTTGTTACTAAGGCAAATGTTAGAGATGTATGGAATTTATGTTTTACAAATTAATAACCTATTGTTACGCGTTCTTTAATTTCCATTGAATCTGAGACATTGCGTGTTAAGTGAATGGACTCAACGCAGCGCTTTGTCTATCCAGAGCGGAGAAACAAAAATAATTCATTCCCGAATGGGGATTGAACCCACAATCATCGCGCTTACAGTCAGTGCAACTGCGCCCCGGTGATTTCATGATTAACATATATATGTTGTACAACATGGGCACTCAGAATAAATGTAAAAACAAGGAGCGTCTATAATATTTTACTGCAAGCGCTGAGAGTAGAGATCAATTAACAAGTGCGAGTTACATCACTACACTGGTTGTTAACCACTTACTTCCCATTAGCTAAAGCTAAAATATCAAATCACGCTTTCTCGTGTGTGTGTAGCTCTAATGATTAAACTTTAAGATAGAACGACAATTTTTGTCTACGAATTTAAACTGTTTATTAATAGCATTTGTTATCACTTTTTTGTAAAAAATCTAGCCAATAGTGAGATTCAATGTTTAATTTGTTTTAAATTCGTTGCAACAATAAATTTGTTAATTAATTAACATAGCTAAATATAGAAATACAAAGGAAATTCAGAACATATAACTTATTTCAAGATAATCGTATGGACTCGATGTTTTACCTCAACTAAGTCACATAATTTATATACATCGTTTTCATTTATATATTAATTGCAAGTTTATATGATTAATATAATATGAGGACCAATAACAGTGAACAGCATGTTTCCTTTTTTGTAAACTGTCAAAATTCCTGTAATCCAACGCATTCAATACTATTATGTTTTCTTTGTACACAGCGTCGTCCGTGTCAATCGTTCAAAGGGGGTGCGCCCCACAGACACTCGATGGTGACCAGGCAAAAATAAACGGAAAATGGCAATATGTGTACACTACGTATGAAGTGTACGACGAAGGCTGCAAAGAAGACTCTTCCGATATGCGACTAGCTAAAATCATCAATTGTTATTGTAGAGGACATCTATGTAATAGCTCCAACGTTGTTTTAAGTAACTGGAGTTTATATTTATTTATTATAATAGCATATGCCTGTAGCTAATATGGATATTTAAAGAATAATATATATATATATATATATATATATATATATATATATATATATATATATATATATATATATATATATATATATATATATATATATATAAATATATATATATATATATATATATATATATATATATATATATATATATATATATATATATATATATATATATATATATAATATATATATATATATATATATATATATATATATATATATATATATATATATATGATGATAAAACATGAACGTTATTACAACTATAATGGCATAAGTTTATGTGATTATTCCATAATAATAATAATGTAACATTAAAAATGGATTTGATCCATAAGCTTCGTTTACCAAATAATCCTTGTATTAAAATTTTATATGCACCAGTGTGTATTCACTATAATATTATATCATTAATATGTAAATGTAGGGATCTATATTTGAATTGCTTATAAGAGAAATTATAATGAATTAGTTTAAGTAAATATATTTATCAGATTTTAATATGCTATTTTTAACCCTATTTTTATTTTAAACTAGTCAACATAGCTTAATAGAAAACGTTGATCTACAAATATTTTAATGGTAAATTTTGATCTAAAATTTACCCTTAAACATAAAATCTAACTGGTATGTATACATACCTACCTAATATAATATATTAATCGGTCTATGTAAATATTTTTACTTTAATTTATGACGCCAATGAAATATGAATGAACTAAGTTCAGAGTTAGTTATATTTGTATATTTTTTGCATTATAAGTATGGAGTACCAACTCAGTATATTAAAGTGAAAGGGAACAACTTAACCACAGTAGCATGTGGGAGATTTAAAAAAAGGTCATGTAGTATTAGAATAGAATACGTACTAAACAAAAAGGAAAAAATCACTTTTGCTTTGAAACTTCTACTCAAATAGTTGAGTTTTTAGACACTGCTATTTTTGAACTACACGTATTATGATAAATGTAATTTTTTTTACATCTTCGCTCTGTTTATAACTGCTATATTTCCTTTGTAACTTGTCCCCTTTATAAGGTGGTACTCCTTAGATCTACACACCATAATTATAGACTGGTTACTTACTATAAAAATATTAAAAAAAATGTACAACTATCTGTGGCTTAATTATTTATAAAATTTGTGCTGCAATAAGACCAATTTAAATTGTCACTCGATGTCGATTCGACTTTGACTTTCGTAAAATATATATTCAAACAGTCTGTTATAATCACGATGTAAAGTATAATTAGGTAAAATGGAACCATTTGTATTTTTACGTTTTACACATTCACATTATGATTCATAAGTACAAAAATTGCTTATTTCAACCCTAATTCTTTTATCAATTTTAAGTTCATCTAGGTTAAGTCATTCATTATGTTTTAAGCTTGTATACAACACTTAGTCGACGTTATCGGGTTGTAATTTTATTTATTTCATTATACCTATAAAAGTTTTTCACAAAACAACGACTACTAATTTTGTTTAAGAAAAACTATAATACCAAATATATATATATATATATATATATATATATATATATATATATATATATATATATATATATATATATATTATATATATATATATATATATATATATATATATATATATATATACATATATATAATATATATATATATATATATATATATTATATATATATATATATATATATATATATATATATATTGTGCAATAAAGGATAAATAAATAATAAATGATACTTTCATGGAAAATGTTATAAAATATCTTTCTTTTATTACACATCGCTACTTACACTCGTATCTGAATGAATATATATATATATATATATATATATATATATATATATATATATATATATATATATATATATATATATATATATATATATATATATATATATATATATATATATATATATATATATATATATATATATATATATATATATATATATATATATATATATATATATAATCTAGAGTCTAATAAGCAAGCGTGGCGTTAAATTCTGCCACCCAAAATATAAAATCTGAAATAAATCAAAAAGGGAGACCAAACGAATGAAATAGGTATATCATTAAGTTATCTCTCTCTACCTCACAAGTACCTACCTACCTACCTACCTACTGTCGTAACCACCATTGGCAAAATCAATTCGAAATTGTACATATGGAGGAACAAGACGATCAGAATATTAGTCCGCCATAAGTTTCTCAAAACAATTCAGCTCAAAATATTTAAGCCGTATACTATAGGTTAGCACTAGTCAGACAACTTCCCACCGATAAAACCAATAATTGTTATTAAAGGAATATAAGTTCGCGGTAAGAATGAATAACATATTAATTGCGCGAATAGCGCGATATCTGTGTCTTGACGAATTCATGAGTGACCTCTTTGCTTATTTCTTATTTTTACAACATATTTATAGAATTATTTATGGCTTTAAGAAATTGTTAATGCAAAAAAAATATTCTACTTTTGGGTAATGTCAGACTGTGTACGCGGTGTCGAAAACTGTTTCACACTAACAACACATTTTATATATAATATTCTGCATCTAAAAGTATTTTCAAGAAACAAACGTAACCTTTTTTTCGCCCAAATATGAAATATTGTGTATTGAAAATCGAAACTCAGAGCCTTAATAGAATCTTATTCTTCTCTAATAAGTTTCTATTAAAGCTTGACTTAGTGTTAGCACACTCCAAAATAAAAACAATTTAAATATCCCCCGAGTGGGGACCGAACCCACAGGCCACAACTATAGCCTATACAGTATACAGTCAGGCGCTATTTCACTGCGCCAAGATAGTCACGCACTTATTAATCAATATTTAGTAGGTTAATTAGATAGATGATAGCATTTTAAGCGATAATCTATTTTATTGCTTGTACAATCAATGCAACCAAAAGTTATTAAAATATAATATACTTTAAATTTACAGTACAAAATATTAAACTTATTATATTAAATGGAACTCTTCCTATAACTGACAAACAACGCTCAGTAAAAGTACAGAGTGTAGAAGGCTAAAATCTGGCAAGTGCCTATACCTTGGAATCTTAGGTGACAATTCAGGGCAGGATAAAAAGAACGTACATATCATATTTCAAGAAAAGAAAGTCGCGAAATTAAAATTACTAATTACAATTTCAACAAATATAATAAAAGTACTTACGTTAGCGTGGTTTTCAACAAGGCACAAAAACACTACGTCCTCTCGCAACAGTCTGACCGCTCCATGTAAGGGCTGTGGAGTCTTACTCTTCAACATACGATATAGAAGGGCTGATGACATGTGCGCAAAATCTTCTCCTGTTACACATTTTTATTTATGTTATTAAAAGGATAAAGGTCAAATGGAAATATTATTTCTGAGTTGTTTTATTTATTTATATAATAATAATACTTTTGAATATATATAATTATAATGATTGTGTAAATGTACAGTATGAATAAGTAATTTAAAGATATAAAATCCACAAACCAACTAACTTTATTTATATACAATTTACATCATTTCATAATTATGTGTCAGACTCTTCGTTTTTTGTTGATTTGCAGATAATGTACAGAATAATTAAAGTCTACACTAAGTAACCGTTGAAATATAGACTTTAACATGCTCTCAAGTAAAGTTGTAGATTTTCACATGCTATGCTTTTAAAAATATATACTTTTAAAAATTTGCTTACACACAGTATTGTATTAATAATAAAATAAATTTTTATACTGTGGAGATGCAATCTCTTGATAGAAAATGTAATGGGTTTAACTAACAGAACCCACAAGGAATGATTTGTACCTCCATCAGCATGGCAGGTACTGCCGAAAATGTGATACTGAGAATAAAGGAAAACAGGGTCATAGTAAAAAAATGAGCAAGAGTCAGAAGCAGGGCAAGAGAGTAAGAGTAAGAGGGGATCTCGGTTGACGATGATATTGGATGAAAGTCACATAAAAAGCATGAAGATCCCCTGATGAAGGTAATATATGGAGAGATTAATGGCAGTGAATGAGGCAAAAGAAGTATATATGGACTGTAGCATTTGGGACTCTGTTCTCTTTGGAAACTAAGCTAAGCAAAGAGTGTGAAGCTATGTATGTATGATTAGTCAACAAAGTCAAGTATTTAATGAGTAATAAAATATAGGGCAATATTTTTAAAAATACAAGTCCATAAAATATTACCTGTAAGATCATCCCAATGAGCTGATATTAGTCCAGAACAGTGCTCTTTTAATGCTGAGGCCCCAATTTCATCGGCAGCTGAATAAAATTTGACACAGGTTCTGGAAAGTAAGAAATGTTAATTACTATTAATGTAATAAAACATTCTACTGATTACAATTTTTTTAATACATATATTGATAAGTTTAATATAAAGTTGAGTTCTAATCATTAAAAAATAAAAGAAAACTTAATATTTTATTTCACAAAAGTGTTTCTTTTTAAGAAAAAATAAATATTAACAATTACAAAAATACCAAAATGTAGAAGTACATATTAAATGAAAAATATCACATATGAGCTAACCTCACTCCTACTGATGCAATTAATGCTTGTTCACATTTTCCAACTAGTCCAAATAGTTTGAAATTAGCTGCTGACTTCATAAGCTGAAGTGCAAAAGAATCACCTCGTGAAAGATCTACCACATCAGTATACAACCATTTTAACAAAGTTGAGCCAACATCATCAGGCAGATTTGACCAATCTATAAGAAAAATAAAATAACAAACATTTAATATATTCTCCTTAAGAGATCTTGAGTTGGGACAGAAAACTATTTGGTTGAATGAAAACAATACCTAATTCTGATAAATTTTTCAGGGCCTCTTCATTCCAATCATCAGAACGAGCATTTAAAACAAACTTATGTCCAGGTACTGTTTTATTTTGGAGTTTAATAACGATATCTGAATAAGTTTGTCGACCATATAATGTAGATACAGTCATAAGAAGTCTGGCAACGAAACTGGTTTCACTTAGATCACCAGCCGACGCTGCAGCTAGAGTGTATTTTCGTTCCACTTCTGAACAGTGACTCTGCAATTTACCATATTCTTCTTTCAGGAGCAACAAATGTTGCTGAAGCTTTGTAACTTCACTCGACGCTGTGTATAAAGATGTAACTTTAAGTTTTTATCAATTTTAATTAGAGATATTAACAACACCGCCCACTTCTAATAATAGGAAATATATAAGTAATAATTGTGTACACTCACCCATAACGGGGTCTAATTAGTCTATTATCTTCGTAAAAGCTAACTTTTTTATAACTTTAAATATCAAAATAAAAATACAAAATCTACTTCCAAGTAAACGTTGAAAGTGACATTTGACAACTGTTTTGTCAATGAATGGAGTAAGAAAACAAGCTTAATACATAGCTCTATGAAATTTTTTTTAAGCTTATCTTACTGAAACTAATGACCCTTTAATTTAATTTTGTGGTAATTTATTTTACATCAACGGTATATGTAACGTAAAACTATCATACTGTTATACACAGTATTACGTAATATTTGTTGAATAAAGGCCTTAAAAATTACAAAGCGGGTTGTAGTGTAGAATAAGTATGTACTTATTAATCTTCTCTCAACGTCTAAAGTTTAATTATGATCTGTCATATTTTGAAATACATCAATGTCAAATTTGTTATCAATTTATTTTAGGTCATCGACAACAGATGTCACTTCTTCGCCGAATTCTATTTTCGAGATAACCTTCAAGTGATTTAGTCAAATGAATTGATAACAGCAAGTAGATACATTGGCAGCTTGAAATTAAGTGAATTTGCAAACAATTTAAACACCATTAGTGTCTTGTAAAGATGAATTCTCTTAATAGAGTCATAGCTTTAAGTTCAACAATACCTAAAAATTCGAGGTATAATTATTATAATTATGTGTTATTTAATTTTATTATAGAAAATCTAACATATAAAATGGTTTATATTATAGGTTAATATCTACAACAAGTACGCGATTGAACGCTGATGATGGCTGGCTGTCCAAATTATTAGTGCGAAAGATAGAACCGACGAAAGAATCCCATAGTCGTATGCTTAGCGACAAGGAGATAGTGTATGCGTTGCATACTCATAACATTCGGCCCGATTCAGTGGATAAATACTTACAAAATTAGTACGTACATCTCATACACTATGTATTTATATATGTTGCACTTTAATCGTACGGTAAATGTGTACATTTGTGATTATGCAACATTCCCTAAATAGATTTGTCAACTGCTTCTATGAAACACTTTTATTTGCAAATATTATTAAAGATTGAATTATCGTTAGATAACCTTGACCCTTAAGATAAATAATAGAAGAACTCATAAATATAAATATTTGTTAACATTATATGACGAAATTTGCATTTACTTTAATTATTTAATTTATTATAAAATTAATATTAATATAAATAAACAAAAAATGGTAAACAAACTTTCAAAATATATTTCATAAACTTAAGTATTTTTAGATTTAGAGGTACTCAGTTATATAGAACTGTTCATTCTTGTCATTACATTATTTAATTTATACTATTTTTCAATAGCAAAACTTCAGTGGCATTTGTTGAATCTCGCAAACCAGAACTTGGATGTGAATTAGTTGGATCATGGACTGTATCTGTAGGAGACATGGATCAAGCACTTCACCTCTGGCGCTATGTGGGTGGATTTGAGAAAATTGACAAAGCAAAAACATTATTTAAAGAAAATCCAGTAAGTTGTATGCTTCTTAAGTTTATACATATAATAAAAATATTGTTTATTTTAATGATTTTTAAAGTACCACACTGAGGATAGAAAAAAAATACTTAAAAAACATATAAATCTCAATGTGTTAAAATTTTTATGTTTTGTTTAAGTAAAAATATCATTATTGAAATTGCCTTTTCCAATATTGTGTAATAATTCTATATCCTATAATCAATAATGCATTTATATATATATATATATATATATATATATATATATATATATATATATATATATATATATATATATATATATATATATATGTATATGTATATATATATATATAAATAATAAAATGCATTATTCACTTGTCCTAGGATTACCGTGCATTAGAAAAAGAGAGAGGCAACTTTGTTAGATCTCGTCACTTGCAGTATTTACTTGCCTTTAGTTTTTGGCCATCTGGAGATCCACGTCCAGGCAAAAACATTTATGAAATTAGATCCTACAGGTACAGTAGTATTAAATAATTTTTTAAAAAATACAATAATTGGATTACTTTTAAATAAAACCTCATTTTAGTCTCAAACCAGGCACAATGATTGAGTGGGGCAACAATTGGGCCCGTGGCCTTACTTATCGACGCTCACAAAATGAAGCATTTGCAGGTTACTTTTCTCAGATTGGCAGACTATATAATGTTCATCATATCTGGTGTAAGTTAAAGATTGTGCTACATAATTATCAAATATGCCATTTATTTTAACTCTATCTTGAAAAGTATATAATTCAATGAAAATCATTAGAATATTTCAAAAGAAGGTAAATAAATTCACTTATAATTAAAAAAGTATATAAATTTGTCAATCTTAATTTACAGGCTACAAAGACTTACAAGCTCGTCGTGAAACTCGTGAAAGTACATGGCGCAACCCTGGTTGGGATGAATGTGTGGCATATACAGTGCCCCTTATCCGCGAAATGCACTGCCGTATTCTGGAACCTACCGAGTTCTCTCCTACACAATAGACGCGCGCATAGAATGCATATCACACTAGCGTTTTTAAGAACATTATTTAGGTAAAAACAGTTAATTCTAATATCACCTATAACATGCAATCAGTTAATAAATTGTTATATGCATTTAAGATTTTTTTATATTATTTCTTTTGGAAGCGCTAGTATGGTTCTGTTTTACTATCAAAGTATGTTATCCCCAAAGGGGACCAAGTCGAATGTAAATAATTTGTAAAATTGTATGAAATACGTTTATATTGTTGTCTAAACATAATATGGGTAGATAGCATTTTTTATTGATTTCAAAATAATGTAATTAAAAAACATAACTATGAAATGTGTTTATTATTTTAATAAAAAATGTTAACATGGGGTTTTAGGATATTTTTAATGTTCAAATCAACTGTTGTCTTCCAGAATATTTTAGAATATACTTCTTTAAATTCAAAAAAGTAGGCAATGGTGATGTATAGTGTATATGTTAATCAATTTAAATAAAATAAGAATTTGGCAAACTATTTTTATTGCATTTAATCTTATATCTAATCATATATAGCTAACTATTTTTACTTTTCGAAAGTTATTTTTCAGTTAGTTAAGTGAAAAAACAGGATATTCATTGAGAATGGTCTGTTCAATTTCTTTTGTTACAAACTGTTCATAGGAAATATAAAATGTATATTTACAAAATTGTGGAAAGATAAGAATATTTAATTAAAATCATTCAACAACTATTTTAATTTGTGGAAACTTCTTAAATAATGTTGTAAGACTTACTAGTTAGAGTAAAACAATAGTCTTTTATATATAGTATTACTTTTTAATTTATATAACATTTGAAATATAAACAACCAAATGTATTTACTGTCATTACATTGTAATCTTCATCAATATTATATTGATTTTGTCTAAATCACAAAGTTACAATTTTAGTTTTTACTTATCCAAGAATCAAATATCTACAACATGTAGCATATGAATTTTATTATTGTACGAAAAATAAAATCTGTTGCTCAGTAAGTCTGTGCAAAAAATACTTATAAAAATAATATCCAAACATTTGTCTACTTTTTACCATGACAATTTTTTGTTTATGGAAAGTCACATACCTGGAACATAAGAATAAAATTATTCATACCTCAAGCAAAAACAAAAAAATGAGTAATATCGCAGAAACTTAAGGAAAGGACATTGTAGATTTATTAATACCTCAATCTTCTGTATTTCCCTCATCTGCTGCTGGTGTATGCCATGTTAACCTCTCTTCATAAAACTGGATCACAACTTGTGGACATCTGACATTTGCCTGTTTAGCTGGTACCAAATCTGCTTCATCTGTACCTTGCCATTTCATTAGGAACATTAACTCTCCACTACTGTCTGTAGCACCTATAAACACATTAATTTGTTAATTAATTTTTTTTAGGTGTAGTGATATATTATGCAAGATGTAACTAAACATTTCAATGGCAAGGGGAAACAATTAAGCCCAAAACTATTCAAAAATTTTCAAATAAAGTAGGACGGCAAAAATAATGGGTGATGGTAAATAATGGTTTGATGTTAGGTTGGAAGAAAAATTCATGACACTTGTAAAGATTTCCAGAATATTCTTTATTAATTATTTATTTAATAACAATATGGTCCTGAATAAAATCTATTTACTAAAGATGTTATTAAAACTGGGATTTTCAAACACGCTGGTACTATTAGAAAAGAGCTGTTTATTAAAAATAAATTATTCCTCAAAAAATAATTGTTATTACCCTAAATAATGTAATAATAAATAGATCATGATACAAAGTATCATCTTTTAATATCGAATGTGCTTACCTTTCAAATTGTAATTACATTCAGAAAACCAATTAGTTTGACTTTTATTTTGTATCATTTAATATTACTTTAATAATACATACCAATAATTTTCTCTGGGTCAAGGCCACGATCAAAACCAGAAGCTTTTTTATCATCACTTTTACTTTTCTTAGCACCTTTAAGATCTGGAGTTGCTGCACTTGATTTCCTTTTCTTAGCATCTTTTTCAATTTTACCCTTTCCCTCTGAAAGTATTTTTAATATAAGTATTACCAAAACATTATTGTAAACATATTGTAATATTAAATATAATAATTACCTGCTTCTTTCTTCTTTCTTGCTTCTTCAAAGGCTTGTATAAGGTCAGGGCAATCTAGATTTTCCTCAGGTTCCCAAGTGTTGTCTTCGTCACTATAACCTTTCCATTTTAAGTAATATTCCACCTAAACACATAAATTATAAGTTAAAGCTTTTTTAGTACTTCGAAAACAAAACAATGACTAAAATGAGTCTTGAAAGCAATTAGTTTTTAACCTTTCCATTCCTGACGCGTCGATCCAACACTTTCTCTACAGAAAATTCTTCTTCACCTTCAGCTTCAGGTCCTTCTTTTTTCTTATCAGCCATCTGTATGAAATACTATTAAATAGAAATAATAGCATTGTACATCAATTTGTATGTGATATGGTTAGGTAATGTAAACAATCATTTTAAAGAAAAGTTTATCGGTGTATGAAATACAAATTATGGCGCGCAAATTTACGAAATAATATTAGTCGTTGGTATGCCTCAGCATACTACTAGCTGAACTGAACTTTCTTAAAATTTTATTCTTGTTACAGAGTACTCTTCGCTGACTGAAAGTATTATTTATAATATATATGTATTAACAATGTTATTGTCTAAATTTTATACCGCCATTTTGATTACAATGAAGTTAAGCTAACCAAATAGTAAACTTAGACCTATCACATTTGTTGATTTTAAACTTATGAATGTTCGATACATAAAAATATACGCAAAACATTCTAAAATTGACTCACTTTTATTGAAGAAGATAAATATTGTTTATAAAACCAGAAGATAACAAATTAAACCGGCAAAGTCCTTATGCTGTCCAAGTCAACGCACGATACACAACTTAGCAAACTGCACTATTTATACATAAGCACAGAATACATCAAGTATATAAGTATAAATTACTTTACTCTTTGGTCCTAGCTACGCTAATAATTAGCTGTATTTTAAATATTTTATATTCTGTGGAGAGCACAGAATATAAAATGTCTTGCCAGTATTTTAAATTTTAAAAACTCACTGAATAAATTTCATTGATTAATTCACATGAAGATATATAAAAATTTCACCCAAAAAAAACACTTAAATACATTATGTTTCATTAAACATAAATGTCAGTTTTAATATATTTATAAATTTATTTTAATGATAAAATTCCAAGTACGCACATCTCATATTACCGTTTATATCATACCGGATTGTATATTATACAGTATCTTAGAGAGAGAAAGTGAAATTTAATATATTTTTTTATTTGTTTTAATTAATAATTCTAAGTAGAATGCAATAAATTATGATGAGGTGCATTGATTAAGCATAACATAATTAAATTGATCATTGTCTCACAATTAAAAAAAATACATGTCAAATTTACATTATGCGACAGAAGAGGGCGCTTATAATCGAAGTCATTGAGAGAGATTATTTTCCAGTACGGGAAAGTTGTAAATAGTTTTCTTTAGAATTTGGACTTAATATTTGTAACAAATGAGTATCATAAATAAAAAGTGATAAGATGTGTCCTAAATGAGCGGTGAAAGTGATGGAAAACCATAAAGTGTGTGTCTTATAAAACAAAAAGCTATCTTCGCATACTTTACCCCAACGCCATTTTGAGGCGAAATTTTGTATTGTAAGTGCCAAGTATTTCGCAATATTTTCTTTTCTAGCCCTCGCAATGGGTATTATTGACTTATTTTTGTATATAATAATGTAAAAGCTGTTTACGGCAGTTCCTACTTCGTTCAAAGTACCTTCTTGTTGGGTCGGTATCGTGGATGTCCCCAGGTAGGTTGGTTTCAGACTGACTGAAGATACCATTTAATTTGGTTATAGATAGTCTTGTTTCCTTCTTGGTTATATACGGTATTAATAAATATGTTATTTCTACTTTCATGAGATATAAGAAAAGCATTAAAATTTGGCGTGGTCTGTTATCTGTGTCGTTTCCGACTATTGCAGATAGCGGGTGCGGAGGATGGCCCGAGGCGGCAGAATTGCTCTAATTAACTGACGGACACCGCCGGCTTTCGGCTGGCATAAGTAGTATGTTTCATTTAATACCCTTTTTTTATGTCAGGATAATAATTGTAAAAATATAGAACTTGGAACCAAAAAATATATATTTTTATTTGCTTATTTTATATTAGTTAATATTATGAATTATATTTTGTTGATTCCACTTTCTTGATGGAACCTTCATTCCACTCTTACTAAAACTGCCATATTCTATTCTAAATGTTATTATTCTTGAAATTCATGTAGCAAAAAAATTTAGATACACAATTTACATATATATGTTATTGTACTGAAAAACCTACTCACAATTTAAATAGTAACACTCAAGTTCTTATATTAGAATTTAATTTTATTAAAAATATATAAAAAAGCAATTATGGCTAATACCACACTGCCTACCTTTAAATTAAGTAATTTGTAATATCTGATTGTATCATTCAAATATCCTAAATAGAATAGATGTTTTTATAAGAATCTGTTTATAGAGATAAATATAATGTAGCTTTAGTAGCATTTTGAAAGGAAAAAAATAATATATCATGAAAAAATAAATATATTTCTTACAAAGCAGTTTGAATGAATTTGTTATTGTTATAGGGAAAAATGCCTCGTCCTGGCAGTCTTAAAGATCCTGATATAGCAGAATTATTCAGCAAACATGATCCTGATAAAATATTTGAGGATCTACGTGAAATTGGCCATGGCTCTTTTGGAGCTGTGTATTATGCCCGATGCAATCTTACCAAAGAGATTGTGGCAATTAAGAAAATGTCATACCTTGGAAAACAGAGTGAGGAAAAATGGCAGGATATATTAAAAGAAATTAAGTAAGATTTATTGTACAATTGTATTTGAAGATAAAGCTTAATATTACCATGTTTGAGAAAAGCAGCATTTACATTTTACTATTATCAATAAGAGCAATCTAAAGTCAGATAGTTGTTTTATCAACTTTTTAAATAAAAATATTGTAAAACATTGTTTAAGTTTTTTTTTTACATTTTATGTTTGTGTCTAGGAGAGAACACTCCCCTAATAAAGTATCCTTTCTTATTGATTTCAATAAGGTGTTTAAGATATAATAGGCCATAAGACATATTAATATAAGAAAAAAATTAATAATTTTCAACATTTATAGTTTATTTTTTTTAATTACTTACTTTATATTACATATTACACTTGTTTATATTTAAAGTTAAATATTTTATTTATTTTAATGGCTTATTTATTGTTTTAGGTTTTTAAAGCAACTGGATCATCCTAATACTATAGAATATAAAGGTTGTTACAAAAGAGAACATACAGCATGGCTTGTTATGGAGTACTGTGTAGGCTCAGCTTCTGATATCATTGAGGTAATATTTTTAAATTTATTGAAAAATATTTGTATATTTAGCTGTTCAGGTGAATAGCCCGGGCAAATTTAAAGACAGACAGACATACAAAAAAAAGTCATAAGAGCCTCCTCCTGGCAATAAATATAAAAAAAGGAATAAACGAAATTGTTCCTGTAAGAGATACTGAAATTTCTAAATAGTTTTTAAAATAAATACTATGTTATTTGTTTAGAACGCCAGTTAAATCATTTGTAATGTTTTTTATAATCAATTACTTAATATTATAAATTAATCAATAAATATACTTTATGTAGGATCAAAATATGTGCAATTTCCGAATGAGGTCATTTTTTCTTAGAAGAATATACACACGAGTTTTTGAGTCATCTCCCAATCACAGTTGTAACTGTTATTATATCATGTTATCAGTAGACTATATACACTATGTATCATCGATTTATCAAAATTCCACCTTACTACAGATAGCCGTTATTAAGCATATTTGGATCTCACATTACGAGCTTAACGACGATTTCAAATACGAGTATATGTAATTATGTAATACAGTTTTTTTTTGACATTTACTTTTGACTTATTAATATTGAAACGTTGTTTTTCTGGTATATTTGTTACCTAGATGTATGGTATTATGCAACGTATAGCCTAATGCGGTATTTATCTATTGATTGAAGCCAATAAGCTATCTTTTATTTTCATTTCACTTGTCATTCACCTAATCGCATAATTGGATATTTAAATCTAATACTTATACCGAGTTACTTTATAATTCCGTTTTTATTGGAAATATTTTGGCTTGAATACGATAACGACAGAAAGAAAAATATTCCCATTTTAAAGATTAATTTTAACTATATTTTGATTTTTATGTGTATACAGTATTTTCCTCGGTCATATTAAGATTAAAAGAAAACCTACATGTTCGTTCATACTTAATGTACAAAAAACCATTACCCTACATTTCAAATGCATGTCAAATATTTTATAATTTTAGTCAAATTTTTTGCAACATTTTTCCAGTAATGGTGAACCATTACCATATTAGCTTTCACATAAAAATGAGTGTAACCACTTTACATAAACACAACAATTTACGTAAAAATTTGCTTACTATTATTAAATTATATTAATATTTAGAGCAATTAATAAGACCATTTTTTCTCATAGACAATGTGATGTTGTTAATGACCTTATAATTGCTTAAATATGTTATAGTACCAACAGAAAAGAAAATACAATATTAGGTTAATGTTGTTTGCTTAAATTATTTTAATTTTTGTTGCTTAATTTTAAATGTATACTTCTTGTATTTATAAATGAATATGTTTGGAATTGCTATAGGTTGCAATGTCATTAATGCAAAACACATTCTGATATTATAGTTATATACTAATTACGTAATCATTATTATTATAATATAGAGTTTATTTCCTGCTTATTTACACAGGATATGACTTGAGCTTTTGACCTATTAGGGGACAAGTCGCTTTTTATTTGTTTACCTATTGTTAAATTATGCTACGTAAATCTTATGACTTATTTAAATAACTTTAATCAAATTCTTTCCATTTTACAAGGAGCTCACAAAGACATCATTCTTAAAAAAACATATTGATTCTCTATATTTATCGGAGTGTAACATTTCAACATGTATATTTATTTTTAGGATACTCTTCTACTTGAAAATATTTTCATAAAATTAGGATTTTTTCTAGAGGTTAAGATTTTAGGTGAATAATGAGAATATTCAACATTTTGACTACTACTTAAGTAGTAGGTACTCTGAGGATCCTTAAGTTATAGTAACTAGTTTTATTTGATGGCCTTTAATTAAAAATATGTCCCGTTCTTGAGATAATTGACTTTCCAAATTACTTTTGCTTTTATAATGCCATTATTTGTCTCTTCCATTTCTTGTTCTTCTTCTCTTTATTCGCGTGCCAGTTGCGCACTATTGTACACTTAGTCAATGTTCCGATTAATGGATGACACAAAAGATAATGTACTGTAAAAAATATAATATATTTATATAATTAAATTAATTAATAAATGACATATTAATAAAGATAACATTACACAATAGTTTTCCATTTCATTGTATCTAGTATAATTTTACATATAATACAATTTTCTTGATTGGTAGCTAGTAGGTGGATAGCTCTAAAATTGGTACATCGTCATCACTGTCTAAATCAGCAGAATGTAATTCAGCTTCTAATTCACTATTTTCACTTTGAATGCATTAATGCTTGGACTCCTATAAGTAACCCATAAGTCTTCTTAGTCAAACAGATATTGGCATTGTTCATAAGATATTATTTATGGTGAGTTTTACCTTTAAAATAGTGAAAATATATAAATTAATGCAAAAATATCAATATATTTTGTACCGCGCCGTATCAAATAGGGTGTTATGCCCACACCCACTTTATCATGAACATATAACTAACTCAATTGGTACTCGCTACCGTGTTTCATTCGCAACGCTAATGAATTGTGAACTTTGGCACTTTCACAATTTTAAAATAATTACAACTTATGTGCGACTGTGTACAACATACGGTCATTCCCATCTGCTACACGGAGGGTTAAAAACAACAATTACCAATAATTTATAAAATTATTTTGATATTTTTGTATTATTATTAAATAGTTAATAGCTCAAAATCTCGAAAAAGTTACTTTGTAAACCTTTCAGGTCATGAGAGTGATTATAAAATTATTATGAAAAGAATTATTGAGTTATTCTTTTGAAAACAATTTTATTATCAGTTTATAAGTATAGTTTTGCTTCTCAAACAATTTTACTTCAATATCACGGTGTTTGCAAACTATTGACCCATTAATTTTTTTATGTCTTTCTAAAGACCTATATGAAAGAAAAGTAAATCACATTATTATTAAAGTTAGTTATATTTCACAAACGATGTGGTCGTCATGGCACAAAGGCACACGTCTGATTGCAAGCGCAACGGTTGTGGGTTTGATCCCCGTTGGGGGCAATAAACTATTTTCATTTAACTCGTCCCGATAACGAGACAAAGCGCGGCGTTAAGCTACTAGAGTAGCACTCAATATCTTAAAAGTCGGATAGCCAAAACTGAGTAGTCTTATCACTACCTTATACTCCCTTTGTTTACAGCGTGAAGATTAAAAATCCAAATAGAACTTAATTTTTAAAAAATAAAACGACTTAACAATTGAACTGAACTTAGTCGGCTAACTGAACTGAGTCGGCAGTATAATATATAGTAGGCATTTAACGTGATATTGCATGTTTTGTTTGTTAACTTACTAGTATTTTTTTCTTGTTTAACTATTATAAAGCTAATATCATAGATAGAAATTTTATTTTCGTTTTCATCATTACATAGAAAAAATTACATGAGGATCAGGCAATTATTGACGACGACAAATTAAAACTTCCCACGATAATAATAGTTACTTTAAATGTCTTTTACTTTCTTTCTCGGTTGCAAAATGTCGGGAATCGAAATATATTTAATATATTTCTTAAAAATTATTAAATAATTTCATCTATTTAAAATTATAATCCTTTTTTTTCAACTATTTAGGTACTTTCTCTAAGGTATTATTTGAAGTTGTATCTGATATATTAATATTAATCTATAATTAATGATTAAAATATTGACTAGGTTCACAAGCGTCCATTACGTGAAGAAGAAATAGCTGCAATATGTGAGGGCGTCGTCTGTGGCCTGTCATACTTGCATAGCTTGGGTCGTATACATCGTGATATCAAAGCTGGAAACATTTTACTAACAGAAAATGGGACGGTGAAATTAGCTGACTTTGGAAGTGCTAGTATAAAGTGCCCAGCAAATAGTTTTGTAGGTACCCCATATTGGATGGCTCCCGAAGTCATACTAGCTATGGACGAAGGGCAGTACGATGGAAAGGTATTTATTTCGTAATTAATTTATGATTTTTAATAAATTTTGCGTATATTTGGTTCCGATTATTTATTTCATGTTTGCTTCTTATGCACTGTAAGTAGAAAGTTTATGTTTCAAGTAATCTCTTACTTACAACATTTCATATAATATTAATTGGCATAAAAATATATTATTTGACTATTTCCAGGTGGATGTGTGGTCGCTCGGCATAACTTGTATTGAGCTGGCAGAGAGGAAGCCTCCCTATTTTAACATGAATGCTATGTCAGCTCTATATCACATTGCACAAAATGATTCACCTACATTACAAGTAAGTAATTTGGGTTATATATATATATATATATATATATGTTGATACAAATATATATATATATATATATATATATATATATATATATATATATATATATATATATATATATATATATATATATATAATATATGTTGATACAAATTAATCAGGTAGGATTTTTGGAGGGATTAAAAGTTGTAATTCGGTCCTGAACTAAAAAGATTTTCCCAATGTACAACAAGCAGACCCAACGGTTAACGATTGATCCTGATACTCAATCTGCTGACTTGTGTATGACGATTCCTTAGAAAACCTGCCAAGCGTGAGCGTCTTAAGGGTGACCCTAATAATTGACGACTTTATTGATACGCTCTGAAAGAAAAAAAAATGACTAGCTCTCACAGAGATATCTCTTTTCTCTCAGCAGCTTATAAGATTACATAGCTTGCATTATGTCTTCTGCACATTTGCTTTATCGATCTACAAAAAGCCTTTGCGATTTTATCGTATTAGGCCTTTTGGATTGTGCTTGAAAAGGCAAGTCGTCCAGTGAAGCTTTTGAACTTAATACGCTAGTTTCGTGATAATATGGTGACAAGAGTTCAGCATGAGCCAAACGTCGGTTTTCCAATGACCATTTTGCATGCCGTTGACGTTTGTCTTATTGGCCGTTTCAACCGAGTCCCATAAGAAGAACTATGTAATTAGTTACAAGCTTCCCGTCAGTAGTTAGACCTGGTTATAAGCTTATCTACTATACTTATATTTAAAGTAACAATAATTTTTACATAATTGCCTCCTCATATGTTGGATGGAAATTTGATTCTGTACTTGGTTGTAAGTGAAAGGGATATCTGTAAATTTTCGGTGTTAGTCGAAGATCTGACAAATATATATTGTAATTTATGTTAAACTATTGTTTATTATTTTCGTACACAAATATGTTTAAAAAGCAGATTTAATAGGGAAATATTTCAATTCTTAATTTTATATTAAGAATAAATAAATATACTGATAATTTTAGAATTAGGTATATTTGGTTTCGTTGCAAACTGATTTTTTATTTTGCATATAATACCAATACATGAAATCAATTAATTTGATACAGTTTTAAAATTATATATGGTATAACTAATTACACAAATTCCATAGGCACCAGAATGGACAGACATCTTCCGATATTTCGTAGAAGCGTGTCTCCAAAAGAACCCCCAAGACCGACCGTCGTCCACTAAGCTTCTCTCCCACCCGTATATAACGAGGCCGCGGTCCCCAAACGTGCTGGTCGATCTTATACAGAGGACGAAGGCGGCTGTACGAGATTTGGATAACTTGAATTATAGGAAGATGAAGAAGATACTAATGGTCGACGCAGATAATGAAAGCGCTATTGGTGTGTATTACTGATAAGAAATCAATGGCACTTTGACCGAATATATTTTATATAATAATTCAATAAAGCTTTTGTGAAAAGACGTTTGTATGTTAGAGGTTAATTAATGATTTTGTCCAACATAACATAACACACCTTGAGAATGAAATGCTCGCTCCAGTCTATCTCAAGCATATCGTTGTCAGCAATTAATAATTGTGTAATTGTAAATGACTATATGAAAAAAAAGTCCCGCTGAGTTCTTGCGCCAGTTCTTCTCAGGTCTTAGGCATTAACTTTAGTGAACCGGTAGTAAGTAATGTTTTTGACGTTCTAATAATGAATCATGTATTCTTACTTTGGATAAAGTTATTTGAATTTGTATGTATGGTGATAATTTAAATAATATATATTCCTAGGCGACAGTGAAGAGACTGCAGAGGAGCGGTCAGGTGGAGACAGCTCTAAATCAAACTCTGCGACTTCAGAGCACAGCGCGGCAGGAGCGTCCAGCCAGAGCTCCTCGTCTGACAGTTTGAGGAGGCGGCGACCGGTGAATATCATGTTTTAATTATTCTTGGTTTTATATTGTGTAAAAACTTGTCAGCATTACATAGATTCGCCATGCAAATGGCGGGCACACTATCCTCTATCCACCTAACCAAATCTTTAAATTAAAGTTGTAAAAATCCAAATCATGGTGTAATAATGAATTTTCTTTTTCTTTTATAGTAGCTCCATTTTATTTTTATTAAGTTAATTTTGTTATGACAAAACTTTACAAGTACAAAATTGAAAACTCCTATATCATTACAGCTCAATGCAAATCACCAAAACCAGCAACAGCCGACATACCAGCAATACAACCACCAACCAGCCCACTCTGCCAGGTACCACTTCACTTGCATATACTAAACCATTTTAAATAGATAATTTTGTACTATATAATTGCCTTGCCTAACTAATGCTTTAAACATTTACAACATGTTTATAACTCAAATATCCATTTTACTTTTTAAATTTGATTTTTTTAGGTATATTAAAATAATTATCTATTTATAATTGATTCACTGTTTTACTAACCCACTCATTTGCACTAACAACTGACGAATCACACATATTTCACTTATTGCTTTATTTATACTGTAAATATTACACCTATAATTTTAAGCAATAAGAAATATCAACATCACCGCTTGCTCCATTGTATACGCACCTCACGCATTAGTTAGACTCCTTCCTTTCAGAGCACGCAAGCGTTGGCTTTACTCATGTTGCTGTTTCATACGCAGAGACAGCGAATCTCCAGTGCCCGGTTCACACGACGACTACGTTAATAGAGAAGTTTTACGAGATTACGCGAATAGAGACTCGTTATGTGATGACTATGGGGATGATTATGCGAATCGTGAAGCGATCAGAGAGGCTCAGAGGGAGAGGGAGAGGGAAAAACAAGCGCATGAGTACAGGGAGTACGTAAACGCGCCGTCCACCTGGCAGCAGGATAGTGGGGATGATAATAGGAATACTCAGCGGAGACAGTCACATAGAGGTAAGTCAATTTAAAGATGTATGGGTGTTATTATACAGAAAATTCATAAATCAAAAATAAAATTATGAAAGTGATATATTTTTAGTTTAATGATCATTTAATTAATTTTATCAACTATACATTTGTTATTTTAGGTGTTAGCAATAATGTGTCAGCCGCAATATCTCTGGTATCAGAGCACGGTGCGAACAACTTTGCTACGATACGAACCACCAGTATTGTTACTAAACAACAAAAAGAACATAATCAGGTAATTTTTAATACATTCTAATTGTTGTGACAATGATATTTTCATATTATTGCAAATTTCTAGTGCATTGTTAAGGAAATTATTTAAAAAAACGTACGACAGATTAAGGCATTTGGTTTTTGAAATTACAAGAGTATGAACCATATTATATTTCTTGTTAAAATTAAATAAATTCTCTGATCTGATAACTTGAGAAATATATCTTAAAAAATATGCTTACATCGTAATATTTATTTTCGTTACAAATCACCAGTTTTTTACATCAATTGATCAATCTCTTTCATAACTTTATAGAAATATACAATTTTTGACATAAAAAATTCCAGGAAATGCATGAACAAATGTCCGGCTACAAGCGCATGCGCCGCGAGCACCAGGCCGCGCTGCTCAAGCTGGAGGAGCGCTGCAAGGCGGACGTGGAGGCACACAAGGCGCAGCTCGACCGCGAGTACGACTCGCTGTTGCAGCAGCTTTGCAGGGAGTTGGAGCGGTTGCAGGTTATTTTTATTATTATTATTTTACCTTCACGCTGTACTTCAGGGAAACGTTGGGGTTTGAGCGGCTGCTACGCCGTGATTTGTCTACCAGAGCGAGACCAAACAATCTTCATATTGAAGGTATAGGTAAATAGATATTAATAAAACTACCAGTTTTCGTGTTTTACAACAGACTGACTATTTATTGGTTCCTTTATCCAATACACAGATAAACAATAATACAGATAACAAATGACATATTTTGATATTAGTTCAATACCCCCACTATATCAAAATAAAACTTATAAACATTACTTCTGTTGCACTCCCATTACATTTACAAATTTATGATGTTTTACATGGCTTAAAGCTTTAGTAAATATATCTGCAGGCATATGAGTCGTTTCCAAATACTCAATCTTAACAATATTATTATTTATACATTCTCAACCAAAATGATATCTAATGTCAATATGCTTTGACCTATTATGAAAAACAGGATTATACAACAATTGATGAGCACTTTGGTTTCATTAAATATTACAATACACTGAAAACAACCAGTTATTTCCTTATTTAAATTTCTTATATAAATAGCCTCTTTACAGCATTCAGATATACCTACATACTCTGCCTCAGTACTTGACAATGCAACATTCTTTTGCTTTTTACTTCCCCAAGATATAACACCATCCGAGAGAATAAAACAGTACCCTTTGCAGGATTTTCTATCTAAAATGTCATTACCCCAGTCTGAATCTACATAGCCTACTATTCCCTTGTTAATATTATCATCTGTTCCACAATATTTAATACAATATTTTTTTTTTGTTCCTTTAAGATACTTAAGTATACGCTTAGCATGAATCCAGTGTTCTTTGCTATAGCAATTATTAAATTGGCTCAAATAGCCAACTGCATATTTAATATCAGGACGGGTTAATATTGCTAGATACATTAAACAGCCAATCAATTGCTGATAAGGTAAACTTTTATCACAACTTTTATCCTTAGTCAATTTTAAGCCACATTCCATTGGGGTTTCTACAGTTTTACAATTAACTAAATTAAATTTTAATAACAACTGATCAATATAATTACTTTGATCCAAGGTTATAATTCTATTTTTCTTATCATAACAAACTGACATACCAAGACACTGCTTTATTTCCCCTAAATCTTTAAGTTTAAACTGAGATGCTAATAGAGATTTTAAATTATCAGTTTCCTTACTATTGTTTGAAAAAACAAAAGTCATCAACATACAGTGCAATAACAGTAATATTTTTACCTTCATTCTTTAAATACAAACAAGGCTCATATTTTGACTTTGAAAAACCATTATCAATTAAACAAGTATTTACTTTATCATACCACATTCTTGATGACTGCCGTAACCCATATATGGCTTTCTTTAGTCTTAAAACTTTACCAGAATCTGAATTATTAAATTTTATTTTATAAATTCATTTATTATATATTTATTTATTTTATATATTTTAAATTTTATAAATTTCCTTAAGGCTGCCATTCAAGAATGCTGTAACTACATCTAAATGTACTATGTCTAGTCGAAGTTTCACTGACAAAGCAAATAACAATCTTGTACTATGTATATATAGTGTACTATGTTTTACAACTGGTGAAAATGTCTCATTATAGTCCACACCAAAATGCTGGGTAAAACCTTTAGCCACTAATCTCACATGAAAACGCACTTTATTATTACACTCAACCTTTTTTCTAAGTACCCACTTACACTGCACAATAGTAGAGTTATTAGGAACGTCTACTACCTCCCAAGCATCATTTTCCTCGAAACTTTAATTCTTCCTGTACTGACTGTAACCAATGATTTCTCTCAGGTCCCTCTAGTGCATCTTTAAGTGTTGGGTCAGTTACACAGGCTACATTGTTCTCTGTGTAGCAGATACCGCCAAAGCCATACCTGTTTGGTGCATGTTTTACTCTTACAGGTCTATCACGTAATTCAGGTACATAGTCTGAATCTGAAAGGCTGTTCACTGTTTCGTCTATCACTGTTGAGCTTGTGGTATCCCCGACTGAATCCTGTTGAGTCTGATCTTCTGATACATTCTCTTTGGTTAGACATTCTATTTTACTATCTGCAGATGCAACATCCATCATGACTGATTGCTTTTCCATGATTATGACATCTCTGCTAGTAAATATTTTCCTTTTAATTAAGCAATCACTGTTCACATGACCTAATCTGCGATGCCAAGTAAGACCTGTTGTTATAACTGCTGCAACAAGCATCTCTTTCATATTTAATTTATACACTCCATTTGTCAAAGAAGCAGTAGCAACTAAATCACTACTATTGTTGTACTTGTAACAATTATTCTGTGTAAAATTTAACTTGTTGCCTTTCTGTATTAACTTGCTAACTGAAATGAGATTCGTTGTCAAATTTGGAACGCAATACACATCTTCAATATTAATATCCACTTCACTGCCTTTGACTAATGTGACTATTTTAACATCGCCGGCACATGTAACTGAAACAGTTTCCTTATTTGCTACCATGATTTCTTGTTTAACTTTACGATATCTACTGGTGATCCAATCTGGATTAGCGGTTAAATGAACACTAGCACCCGAATCAATGTACCAGTCATGTTTATTAAAACTGCCACTTAAAAACACAGCTGAGAATGCATTCGTTTTGCTACTATTATTCACTTTAGTTTTATTTATGTTCGGGCATTGCGTTCGATAGTGTCCAATTTGTTTACATCGGTAGCATCTAACATGAAGTTTTAATGTTGGCACTACTTGACATAGAACCGCCATCTTTATTGCCACTCATTTGCTTGTGTTTATGTTGGCTATTAATTTTTGACACAGCAAATGCGCCCTCTTCATAATTACTACTTCCGTTTCCTGGTTCCATATCATGAAGCTTGCTTTTAATGGCGTCCGTTGTTACTTGGATGCCTGAATGCTCTATAGCCATTATCATAGGTGAGTATTTTCCAGGCAATCCAGCTAGTAGCAAGGAACCAATCCACTCGTCATTAATTGCAAATCCTGTTCCACAAAGCTTCTGACCCCTTTCAATTATCTGCGTAACGTACGAGGTCATGGAACTGCAACCCTCCAATCGAATGGATATCAAATTCCGTAAAACACTTATTCTTCTAGTAAAACCAGAATCATCAAAGAGCGACTTGAGTTTGTTCCATAGCTCTTTCGTAGTGTTTACATTCTTTATATGAACATATAACGATGAGTCTCTTGTAAGTATTAATTTCGCCTTCGTCTTGGCGTCATCGGCGGCCGATATTTTACATTTCTGCCGCAAACACCCACTCGTCGTAGTTTTCTCTACCACGTAACTTGGGCACACTTACAATATAGTTTGCCGCCATTTTCTAACTGGTGACGAAACACGTAAACTTTGAAAACTTTTTATTCTGTATGTATACAGAAATTTGCTGAACTAATTTTGCGAAACACGATAATATATCGAACTGTAATTACTTAACGTTATTACTTTCACAACTAAATCAGTCTAACAGGCAAATTCTGGCAAGTCTTTGAAAACTTTTTGTTCTGTGTATACAGAAATTTGCCAAACTAATTTTGCGAAACACGATAATATATCGAACTGTAATTACTTAACGTTATTACTTTCACAACTAAATCAGTCTAACAGGCAAATTCTGGACTCTGTATGTATACAGAAATTTGCCGAACTAATTTTGCGAAACACGATAATATATCGAACTGTAATTAATTAACGTTATTACTTTCACAACTAAATCAGTCTAACAGGCAAATTCTGGGCTCTGCATGTATACAGAAATTTGCCGAACTAATTTTGCGAAACACGATAATATATCGAACTGTAATTACTTAACGTTATTACTTTCACAACTAAATCAGTCTAACAGGCAAATTCTGGGCTCTGTATGTATACAGAAATTTGCCGAACTAATTTTGCGAAACACGATAATATATCGAACTGTAATTAATTAACGTTATTACTTTCACAACTAAATCAGTCTAACAGGCAAATTCTGGGCTCTGCATGTATACAGAAATTTGCCGAACTAATTTTGCGAAACACGATAATATATCGAACTGTAATTACTTAACGTTATTACTTTCACAACTAAATCAGTCTAACAGGCAAATTCTGGGCCCATAACCTATTAATAAAACTACCAGTTTTCGTGTTTTACAACAGACTGACTATTTATTGGTTCCTTTATCCAATACACAGATAAACAATAATACAGATAACAAATGACATATTTTGATATTAGTTCAATAATAGACTACTTGAATTCTGGTGTAAAAAATTAATGAAAATGTCAAGACAAGGCAAATTGTTGACATCTTGTCCAGCTTGTTCTTATGTAATGTATTTTTTCTTGCATTTGTTTTAATAAATATTCTATTTTAATTTATACTTTTGATACTTACAATGACCATGTAGATTATTGACTTTAGAAAAAGAAATAAAGGCGTAATTTAAATGTACTTTTTTCTAGACGAAACACGTGCAAGAATTAGAGAGGAAGCAAAAACAAAACACCGCAGCCGAAAAAAAGCTCATAAAAGATATAACAGCACGTCAAGAACAAGAGAAAAAAGCGTTCGAAACACAACGCAAGCGCGAATACAAGGCTAATAAGGAAAGGTGGAAAAAGGAACTCAGTATGGACGACGCCACGCCTAAACGGCAAAGGGATGCTACGTTACAGTGAGTATTAAATAACAAAAAAATATACTGCTATTTAGCTGTGGCGATATATATGGTTTCATAAAAAAAATACACAATTCTCACCAGGTCCCAGAAGGACAATCTTAAGCAGGCAGAGGCGGTTGAAGAAGCGCGGCTAGTGCGATCCCAACGCGAGTACCTCGAACTTGAGTTACGGCGGTTCCGTCGACGTCGTATGCTCGC
>JAXRJS010000074.1:3447977-3462977 GCA_037127375.1 Dione juno
ATTTTTACAGGGGCCCCCAGCACTTTTTTATAAAACCCCCTTTAGGTTATCAATATCGTAGGGATTTGGGCGCGTAGTTCAAGCTTAAAAAAATGTACGTTTAGATTTTAAATGTGTCTCCCGGTTTTAAAAAGATATTTGAAGTAAAAAATTTTTTAAAATATATAAAGGTATTTCATCTACCAAAAATTAATAATGGTAAAAAAATATATTTCGGGACTCGGACCTTTGTGGTATCCTTTTTGTCTATTTAATGAGGGACAGTGTTTGGACCCCGGGAAACCCGTTTTTTAAAAAAATACAGCAAACATCAACATTTTAGCAATCTAGGAATCTGTTAAAATTTGGGTTTAAAAATTTGGATAGGGGCCCATCTGGGACGACAGTCACCGTACTCAGCCAAACAGTTTCAGGGCTATGAAAATTTTGGGCCCCCCGTTTGTTTTTTTTTATTTTTATAGGATATTAGTAAAAAACCCAAATTAAGAGAAAACATATAGAGAAAGATAAAAAATAATTGATAATATATATATATATATATATAAAATTTTAATATAATATTATAATTTTAAAAATATATATAATATAAAATATATATATAATAAATTTTAATTTAGGGCTACTTAAAAAAAAAAAAGGGAAAGTTTTTCAAACAAAAAAATATTTCATGACAAAAATGACGGCCCAATTTTTTGGGTGGCTTAAACCCAAAAAAAAAAACCTTTTAAAATTTACATGTCGTTGCCTTTTTTGGGTTTGTTATTTATATTCAAAACCCCGTGCGCGTCGAAAATTTTTTGGGATAAAAAAAAGTTTACAAAAAATTTTGGGCCCCTTTTTACCCTTATTTTTCCCGGTATTTCCTTTTGGGCGAATCTACTTTTTTAAACGTAGGTTGTAAAAATTTAATTATTGGGTTTTAAGTCCCTTTGTATTATTTTGAAAATTAAAAATATAATTTTATAATATATATATATTTTAAAATTTTATATAAATATACAAAATTTTATATTTTATATATATATATATATAATTATATATAAAATTATAAAATATATATATAATAGATTAATATTTTAATTTTATATATTATATATACTTCTGGGTAAAAAAATTTCTGGGGCAATTCAAAAAATTTCTTATTCCAGGAAAGCTGCATTTCAGGAAAAAAACTAGGTATGTACATATTTAAAAAAAAAATTTAAAGGGGTCCCCACTATAAAGGGAATAATTTAGCCATAGACGGGAAAAAAAATTTAAAATTATTTTAGAACGTTTTAAATCTTTCCAAAATTTTCCCCTGTAAAAAAAAATCTAATGTTAAGCGGGCGAAAACCCCCAAAGGGGTTTTCGCAGTGATAATAAAAAATTTGAATAGACAAAAATTAGTTTTGGATAGAACGTTAGAAAAAAAAACTTTTTTACGTTTTTTCCCCCAAAAAGGGTTTTTCAATAGGTTTAAAATTGTTTAAAAAAGTGTTTTAAATCCCCACATAAATTTTTAAGTGACTTAAAAATAAAATTTCTAAAAGTATACATAAAAATAAAAAAAAATTTATATATATATTATAATATATATTTTAATATATATTATTTTATTTTAATATATAAATTTTAAATTATAATATATATATTACCCTTAAAAAATAATATATTAAAAATATATTTTAAGTAAAAAATACCGTAATGACAATAAATTTAATCCCTGCGGTAAAACCCCAAAAACAAGGGACCCAATTTTGGTTTCGCCCTTTTTAACTTACAATAGCCACGCCCGCGTGGAATTTGTGTACAAAAATAATTGTAAAAAAGATGGGGGGGCTTCTGGGGGTTTTTTCTAGAATCATTTTTGGAATAAAAATATATTTTTTTCTTTTTTATTAATAAAAATTTATAATAAAATTATATTTTAAATATTATATATAAAAATAAAATTTTAAATTTTATTTTATATATATATATATATATTTTAATATATAAAAATATATAATTTTATTTTATATAATTTTATATATATATATATAAAATATATATATTTTAAAAATTTTTTAAATTATAATAAAATTTTAAATTTTATATAATATATATAAAATTATATTTTAAAATATTAAAATAAAATTTTTATAATAAATATATATAAAAATATATATATTTTATATTTTCTTCCATTGCTTTTATCCCAGCCTTTTCCCCGGGTCTGTTTTTCTACTCGGCCCACTCCACTTTGCACGGTCTTGAGCATCCTCAGTGGTTAGTCCATTGGCTCTCATGTCGTGCGTCACGACGTCCAGCCATCGCTTCCTTGGGCGTCCGGGGGGTCTTACTCCAGGGACAGACATATCAAGGCATTTTCTTCCGACGTAGTTCTTAGGCCGGCGCAAAACGTGGCCATACCATCTCAGACGACGCTCTTGGAGCTTATCCGCTACGTCACGGACCCCAAGACTACCTCGAATGAATGTGTTGCGTATGCGGTCAGCCCGAGTAACGCCACACATCCACATCAGCATCTTCATCTCCGTTACGTGAAGCTCCTGAGTGTGCCGAGATAATGCTGGCCAACATTCGCTGCCGTATAGAAGAACTGGTCGGATCATGCTCTTGTATATCAGCCCCTTGAGTTTGGGCGGTATTCTGCGATCGCAGACCACACCAGTGACCTCCCGCCATTTGGCCCAAGCAGCGCTAACCCGGGCGTGGACATCGTAGTCGATGCCTCCGGACTCGTGCATAATGGATCCAAGGTACCTGAACTTCTCCGACTTAACGGCTGGCTCAGGCCCGATGTGGATGGTGCTCGAGTCTGGGTTCCCGCAAGCCATGTACTCGGTCTTTGACACATTCAGTTTAAGACCACCGTTCTCAAGCGTACCCTTCCAGGCATTCACTTTACGCTCCAGCATCAGTCGGTTCTCGTCAATGAGTACTATGTCATCGGCATACATCATCAGCCATGGAGGCTGGTCCTGGATGTGAGCCGTGACAGTATCTAGCACTACATTAAACAAAAGTGGACTAAGAGCTGAGCCTTGGTGAACCCCTACTGTAATTGGGAAGGGTTTGGTATCGCCAACAGCGGTCCTAACTGTAGAAACAGAGTCGTTGTACATGTCTCTGATAATAGCAACATAGGATTCAGGGATCCCTTTGGATCGCAGTGCCCACCAGATACACTGACGTGGCACACAGTCAAAGGCCTTCTGCAGGTCTAAGAATGCCACATGCAGAGCTCTCCTCTTTTCCCTGTGTGCCTCCATCAAAATTCTGAGGGCAAAAATGGCATCCGTAGTGCCTGATCCTGGCTGAAATCCATATTGACACTCAGAGACAGTGCATTCTCGGCGGAGCCTGAGGGCGATCACGCGCTCGAAAAGCTTCATGGTGTGACTCATAATCTTAATGCCCCTATAACTACCGCAATCTTGAACACTGCCCCTTCCTTTGTAAATAGGGGTAATAAAACTGTGCCGCCATTGATGTGGCATCGTCCCAGTGTTCAAAATGCGGTTAAAAAGATCAGTAAGCATGAGCACACCACGAGAGCCCAATGATTTCCACGCTTCGATCGGGATATCATCAGGTCCCACCGCCTTGCCGTTCTTCATGCGTCGAAGACAATTTCGAGTTTCATCAAGGGTTATTGGAGCAATAAGTCCCAGGTTAGGAGGTGGTTCAGACGGAATACTACCCGGGTGCTGAGTATTCAGCAGCTCCAAGAAGTAACTTCTCCACCTCTCCTTCACAGAAGCATGACTACAGAGCAGCTTGCCCTGGGAATCTCTGACGCAAAGACATTTTGTGATATCTTGCGTCGCTTTATCCCGAGCACGTGCCAATTTGTAGATGAGCTTCTGCCCCTCCACAGTTTCAAGTTTATCATATAGAGGTAATAAACTTTCACTGCGGGCTCTGGCTACAGCTCTTTTGCTGGCACGTTTCGCTGCTATGTACTCCAGTCTGTCTTCAGGAGAGTTGGAACGCTGCCACTCCTTAAATGCAGTCTTCTTATCATGAATCACCTCTTGTACCTTGTCATTCCACCACCATGTCTCCCTGTCCATAATACGTCCTCCCCTAGAAACGCCAAGAACATGTTTATAAGCCGTATATATAGCTTTTTATATTTTATATAAACAAAAACTATTATTTCGATCAGTATTTAAGACAGACTCGTAATATATCTATCTATAAGAATTATTGTAAAACAGTAAAAGCTGAATAGGTCTAAATAAACTTTATAACAATACTCTTCTGAAGGTTGAAACACTTCATATAGAACTCCAAGAGACCTGTTAAACTATGAAATTTATGGAAATGGTGCCATAAAACAAGTTGCTTAGCACGATGAGCATTTTTCAGTAACAAAATCATCAACAATTTAGTTTTAAATTTTAAGAGACCAGCGTTTCGCTGGTCCTTAAAAATCTGACATCGAGAATAAATATCAAGGATATGAAGTTAGCGCTATATCAACAGCATTATGAGTATTTTTCGTTGTATAAAACATCTGACGTGTGGTACTCTAAGAGGCTAGATAAAAAATAGATGAGTGAAATCGTAAATGAATTTTCGAACATCACCGATGTGCAATTGTACATATTATGGTAAACATCGGTTTTAAATGAATACATAAAATTTTACCACCTCCACCTCTTTTCCGAGTTCTGTAATTAATTTACAGTTCCAAATATTTTTTATCATACACTTAAATTTAAAAATCATAGCTTTTATTGTTATATTTAGACATAAATCGATTGAATTATATATGTTAATCAGTGTTAGATTGATGTGAAGAAGATGTAGTATAGAATAAATTAGTCTTGGTCGTTACCGTTTTACAAAACATGGAACACGAATATTATAAGGTGGAAGTGGCAAAGTGCATATAACACTGTTCCCATACATACCTTTATCAAATCTTAATAAATAAATTAATTTATATTAAATAATAATTAATAATTAGGTAAAAAGTTCTCACTATAAATATATATTACAAGCAATACAAGACATTAAATATTTGCTGAGTAAATAGACTTCGTAAACTAGGCTCAATTTTTATATTATCCTGATTTAATGTATATTTTGCCTCCGGCCTTCACAAAAAAATGTATTAAATTTAGAATGTAGATTTTTAGTATTTTTAACAGCATCAGGGATGTAAAAAAATTTAAAATATGTATTTTAAGCTGAAATATATCAAAGATATGTAAAATATGGTGTTGTAAAAACCAGATTGTTCTTTGTTTACCTACCAATACGCGCGCGTCTCAACGAGAGGAATTGCTCTTTACTTATTACATAATTAAATAACTTAATAATTAAATATACATTCTGGCGTATTTTGTCAAACACACGGTCAGCCTTTGAAAAGGCTGTATCATAAACGGTTTTAGTGCAATATTTAAAAAAAAATTAAAGATAAAAATGGAAAACTTTCAACGTTTTGTGATTACAAGATACGAAACCGGGCCGTGTTGTGACAGCTGCATAGTGACGGAGGGCCTCTTTGTCAACGTCGTCAGTGGAAAAATATTTTTCCTTGGACTTTTTGCTACCGAAATTATTTAAAGGCAAATATTTGTTCGAACTTAGCTTTAGCTTTGGTCTCCCTTTTTGTATATCTTATAGATGCTTCAATTGTCGCCAGTATAAATGTGATTCAGTTAGACTGTATGTTACGGAATATTTTCATTGACTACAATATTTTAGCCTATAATCTTGTAATATAGTTTATAAACTTAGCCTAGTATATGGACTATCCAACTCTACAAAAATGTTTCAATTCAAACCACTAGTCCAAAGGTCGTAACCCCCGATAAAATCGTAGCTATAATTATGATTATACTTATTATGTATAATAAAATTTTAATTTTATTGTTAAGTTTTCTGTACGTGATGGATGTTCTTTTTTCCTTATTTAATTTTTATATTATAACGCGTAATTAAACAAGTAATGTAATAAAATTATGAGTTGAAATTGTAATACCTTATGAAGAATCATAACAGTCCAGATGATAAGCAAATGGCATATCAGCAAAAGTTATTAAGTAGGGTAAAGTTAATTTAAGTTTTCATTGAGAAATAAAATCACTGAAATATAAAGTCATAATGGCGCATTAGGAAAGTTCTATGCTGTTATCGAAATTGTTGTGGGTTTATTCTCCATTAAAGGGATTAGTGATATTATAATGAATATATAAATATTTAACTATTTAATAAGCTTCACGCTGTATGCCTCTCTGGCAAAGGGCACCGTAGGTAGGAGGATTCTAGTGTTCAGACACTCCCTTCCCCGCTTTTCTAATTTCGAGACATTGCATGTTGTGTTGAGTGGCGATTGGTTAGTTAAAGCTTTAAGCTGTTAAGTTAACAGTGTGAAGCTTAAAAAAATGAAAAAAATATATATTTCACTCATAAATATTTAAAATATATTTATTTCCCGCTGCGATAATACAAAGCGCAGCATTGAGTTTCAAGACTCAGCAAGCAAATTTCTCAAAGTCTCTAGACCCTATACAGAAAAAACATAAGTCCAAAGTTTAGTCCAAAAATATGTTGTATTGGAATACAAAGATAAAAACGTGGAATATTTGATGTCAATTATACTGAAAAACAGCAGTGTTTTCTGTAACACATACATACTTCTTAGGAATAACTGAAACTAAATGAAAGTTATATTTAAAAAATACAATACAATATTGCCGTCATCTCCATTCCTAGAATATATTTTTTTTTATATATAATATCTCCCGCAGACTAACAATTTTCAAGATATTGCGTGTTAAGTGTTACGCAGCACTTTGTCTTCACCACAGCGAGGAAATGAAGTGTTTCATTCAATACAGAAATTAATATACATATTTTAATGATTTTTAAAGTGTTAATCCACAGCAAAGATCCACAGGAAAAAGCCTTAAAGAAAACATATAAACATTTTTTTTTTAATACGTTTTCTTTAAGTAATTTATAATATACACATATATGTATATGTCATAATGTAACTAATATTGATTCATAGTTTCACTTCAACTACGTGACGTTGATGTTAATAGCTTAATTAGGACTCATCGGTCACTGATTGTGGAAGCTCGTGTACTATCCATCAATCATATTACTACGTAACATAATATATAGCTAACTTGCACGTTTACCTTTTGCTAAATTATATGTAAAGTTCATGATATGTTAAAATATAGTAATTTAAACGCGTTTATATGTTTATGAAATAGGCGAAAAATGAAGAGCCAAACGGACTTGTTTACAAGAGTTCCAAACGATTCTTGTGGAATTCTGTAATCCTTAACTTTAAAGTAATATTTAATTTACTATATGCCTCCTTTATTAAGCTAAACTTATTTATTATACTATATACCATATATATTTACCAAAAATTTTATTTTGTCATCCTTACACGGTTAAAGTGTCTGGCCGTATACAATATTTATTTGTGGTTTTTAATTAATATTAATCATCGTTGCTGTGAAATACTTTCTGACTGTAAATTTGATAATTATAATTTGTATCCCCAGTAGATTAAGTGAATTATTTTCGCAGTGTATCGAAATCGGGCGGAGAAAGATTAATGGAGACTAATTGAATTAATTATATATATATATATATATATATATATATATATATATATATATAGATATATATATATATATATATATATATATATATATATATATATATGTATATATATAGATATATATATATATATATATATATATATATATATATATATATATATATATATATATATATATATATATATATATATATATATATATATATATATAATTATAATATATCTTCTTCTTCTTCCTGGCATTAGTCCCGGCTTTTTGCCAGGGTCTGCCTTCGACTAAGACCAATTGGTCCATATGAGTGGCGAAGTGGTTTTTTGTGGAGCGATTGCCATCTGACCTCCAAACCCATTACTGGGAGAAACCAGGAAAGGAAAGGAATAAGAGGCAGAAAGACTTGGAATATAGGGGAGGGACACCACTTACATGGATTGGATCGGGTTATGAAAGTGGTGGCTCGAGGTCCCGGGGTCGCGTACCCGTATGCCGGAAACCAAATATCGGACAGATAATTGGCTAGACACCCTCTGAGATGTATATATATATATATATATATATATATATATATATATATATATATATATATATATATATATATATATAATATATACATAGCAGCAAAACGTGCCAGCAAAAGAGCTGTAGCCAGAGCCCGCAGTGAAAGTTTATTACCTCTATATGATAAACTTGAAACTGTGGAGGGGCAGAAGCTCATCTACAAATTGGCACGTGCTCGGGATAAAGCGACGCAAGATATCACAAAATGTCTTTGCGTCAGAGATTCCCAGGGCAAGCTGCTCTGTAGTCATGCTTCTGTGAAGGAGAGGTGGAGAAGTTACTTCTTGGAGCTGCTGAATACTCAGCACCCGGGTAGTATTCCGTCTGAACCACCTCCTAACCTGGGACTTATTGCTCCAATAACCCTTGATGAAACTCGAAATTGTCTTCGACGCATGAAGACTTTCACTGCGGGCTCTGGCTACAGCTCTTTTGCTGGCACGTTTTGCTGCTATGTACTCCAGCCTGTCTTCCCTCTATATTGCGGCGACCGTGACCAAAACCACCGTGGACACGTTCATACGTATCCGCAGCCTTACCCACGTGACCGTTAAGGTCTCCACCAACTATGATCACCTCGGTAGATGGTATAGCGAGTAGAACCTCTTCATATTGCTCCCAGAATGACTCCTTTTCGGCCCCGTTACAACCAGCCTGGGGAGCGTATGCACTAATTAAGTTGGCGATAGCCCCCTCAACCAGTACCTTCACCCGCATCAGGCGGTCACTGCGTCGGTCAACTTCGAGGAGACCATTCCGTAGCTCTTCAGATAAAACTACTGCTACACCAGTTTTACAAGGAGACCCAGTGTATATGAGCTGGTAACCCTGTCCGATGTTACGAGACTTATTGCCCTTCCAGCGCGTTTCCTGAAGGAAAGCACACTGGACCCGACGCCTCATGAGTACATCTGTGAGTTCCCTGCATCGTCCGGTTAGAGAGCCAATATTCCACGTTGCAAAGCGGAGTTTCCTTCTGGGTACTATCTTCTTTAGCCGTGTCCGTACTTGACACGGTAGCCCTTGCCCATTTAACACAGGTGTAGGGCGATGTGCCTGCGCGTCGTATAGCGGCGACGCCCTAGCAGTACCCAGCAACATTTTTGGTCTTTCCATATGAGTGGCTGGTGGTGGCTTTTTAATGGAGCGATTGCCATCTGACCTCCAAACCCATTTCTGTGGGAAAAGCCAAGGATAAGAGGGAAAAAAATTAGTAAAAGGGGGAGAGGGGGGGGGGTAAGGACACCACTTTCATGGATTGGGAAGAAGTATGACAGTGGTGGCTCGAGGATCCGGGGTCGCGTACCCGTATGCCCAGTACCAATATCGGACAGACATTTGGCCAGACACCCTCTGGCTGGATATATATATATATATATATATATATATATATATATATATATATATATATATATATATATATATATATATATATATAATATATATATATATATATATATATATATATATATATATATATATATATATATATACATCTCAGAGGGTGTCTAGCCAATTATCTGTCCGATATTTGGTTTCCGGCATACGGGTACGCGACCCCGGGACCTCGAGCCACCACTTTCATAACCCGATCCAATCCATGTAAGTGGTGTCCCTCCCCTATATTCCAAGTCTTTCTGCCTCTTATTCCCTTTCCTTTCCTGGTTTCTCCCAGTAATGGGTTTGGAGGTCAGATGGCAATCGCTCCACAAAAAACCACTTCGCCACTCATATGGACCACTGGTCTTAGTCGGAAGGCAGACCCTGGCAAAAAGCCGGGACTAATGCCAGGAAGAAGAAGAAGATATATATATATATATATATATATATATATATATATATATATATATATATATATATATATATATATATATATATATATATATATATATATATATATATATAATATATATATATATATATATATATATATATATATATATATATATATACATATATATATATATATATATATATATATATATATATATATATATATAGTATATATATATATATATATATATATATATATATATATATATATATATATATATATATATATATATATATATATATTCATTAGTCTCCATTAATCTTTCTCCGCCCGATTTCGATACACTGCGAAAATAATTCACTTAATCTACGTGGGGATACAAATTATAATTATCAAATTTACAGTCAGAAAGTATTTCACAGCAACGATGATTAATATGTAATTAAAAACCACAAATAAATATTGTATACGGCCAGACACTTAACCTGTGTAAGGATGACAAAATGAAAATTTTTGGTAAGATATATGGTATATAGTATAATAAATAAGTTTAGCTTAATAAAGGAGGCATATAGTAAATTAAATATTACTTTAAAGTTAAGGATTACAGAATTCCACAAGAATCGTTTGGAACTCTTGTAAACAAGTCCGTTTGGCTCTTCATTTTTCGCCTATTTCATAAACATATAAACGCGTTTAAATTACTATATTTTAACATATCATGAACTTTACATATAATTTAGCAAAAGGTAAACGTGCAAGTTAGCTATATATTATGTTACGTAGTAATATGATTGATGGATAGTACACGAGCTTCCACAATCAGTGACCGATGAGTCCTAATTAAGCTATTAACATCAACGTCACGTAGTTGAAGTGAAACTATGAATCAATATTAGCTACATTATGACATACACGTATATGTGTATATTATAAATTACTTAAAGAAAACGTATAAAAGAAAATGTATATATGTTTTCTTTAAGGATTTTTTCTGTGGATCTTTGCTGTGGATTAACACTTTAAAAATCATTAAAATATGTATATTAATTTGTGTATTGAATGAATCACTCCATTTCCTCGCTGTGGTGAAGACAAAGTGCGGTGTAACACTTAACACGCAATATCTTGAAAATTGTTATTCTGCGGGAGATATTATATATAAAAGAAAAAATATGTTCTACGAATGCAGATCAAGGCAATATTATATTGTATTTTTTAAATATAACTTTCATTTAGTTTCAGTTATTCCTAACAAGTATGTATGTGTTACAGAAAACACTGCTGTTTTTCAGTATAATTGACATCAAATATTCCACGTTTTTTATCTTTGTATTCCAATACAACATATTTTTGGACTAAACTTTGGACTTATGATTTTCCTGTATAAGGTCTTGAGACTTTGAGAAATTTGCTTGCTTAGTCTTGAAACTCAATGCTGCGTTTTGTGTTATCGTAGCGGGAAATAAATATACTTTAAATATTTATGTGTGAAATATATTTTTTCAATTTTTTTTAAGCTTCACGCTGTTAACTCAACAGCTTGAAGCTTTAACTAACCAATCGCCAATCAACACAACACGCAATGTCTCGAATTGAGGAAAGCGGGGAAGGGAGTGTCTGAACACTAGAATCCTCCTACCTACGGTGCCCTTTGCCAGAGAGGCATACAGCGTGAAGCTTATTAAATAGTTAAATATTTATATATTCATTATAATATCACTAATCCCTTTAATGGAGAATAAACCCACAACAATTTCGATAACAGCATAGAACTTTCCTAATGCGCCATTATGACTTTATATTTCAGTGATTTTATTTCTCAATGAAAACTTAAATTAACTTTACCCTACTTAATAACTTTTGCTGATATGCCATTTGCTTATCATCTGGACTGTTATGATTCTTCATAAGGTATTACAATTTCAACTCATAATTTTATTACATTACTTGTTTAATTACGCGTTATAATATAAAAATTAAATAAGGAAAAAAGAACATCCATCACGTACAGAAAACTTAACAATAAAATTAAAATTTTATTATACATAATAAGTATAATCATAATTATAGCTACGATTTTATCGGGGGTAACGACCTTTGGACTAGTGGTTTGAATTGAAATATTTGTGTAGTGTTGGATAGTCCATATACCAGGCTAAGTTTATAAACTATATTACAAGATTATAGGCTAAAATAATATAGTCAATGAAAATATTCCGTAACATACAGTCTAATTGAATCACATTTATACTGGCGACAATTGAAGCATCTATAAGATATATAAAAAGTGAGACCAAAGCTAAAGCTAAGTTCGAACAAATATTTGCCTTTAAATAATTTCGGTAGCAAAAAGTCCAAGGAAAAATATTTTTCCACTGACGACGTTGACAAAGAGGCCCTCAGTCACTATGCAGCTGTCACAACACGGCCCGGTTTCGTCTCTTGTAATCACAAAACGTTGAAAGTTTTCCATTTTTATCTTTAATTTTTTTTTAAATATTGCACTGAAACCGTTTATGATACAGCCTTTTCAAAGGCTGACCGTCTGTTTGACAAAATACGCCAGCATTCCTATTTGTTACTCTATAGTCCAGTAGTCTATACATAAATATTATAGTGTGATAAATGAATCAAGTGAGATTTTCCTGCTAATATTATAAATGTGAATGCTTTAGAGGATGGATGTTTGTTCCGGTTTTATGTAAATACGTCAGAATAACATATGGGTAATCATTTCTGATAAACGAAAGCAGTTCACTTTAATATAAAATAAATAATGGTATAGTTCAAGCACTATATATATATATATATATATATATATATATATATATATATATATATATATATATATATATATATATATATATATATAATCCGGCATATACAATATACATGTGATAGATGGTACCATATCTTAGAGATAAACCTTAATGGGTGAGACAACTTCTATAGCGTCTTTTACTTAAAATCTCTAATAAGATAGAGCATGTTTTTATTCTGTTATTTCAGAAGTTTTAAATATTTATCATTAATATAAAAAAATTAAGTTGTTATGGTGTTGTAGCATAGCATATAAGTTCGATGCCCATTCGTGGCAACAAATTGTTTTCATTTCCCGATTCTTGTAACACAAATCGCGGCGTTGGGATATGTCTCGAACTAGGATAGAAATGGAAAAATTGTCAACATACAACATTCTACCTATCTATACTGGAATGCTGGATACAGCGGGAAATAAAAAAAAAGACATCAACGGCCACGTATTTTAGATGCACTATATAAACATTTCGGTTTAAAATCAAAAAAGAAACTAAAAGATAAATAAAAGAAAAATTTCAATAATTTACAATGATAAATTCAAAGTGTGTGTTATAGATAATCGAGAAGTTGAATAAAACAATTAAATAAACCTTCTAAATTATATTTAAATATGTAATACTCTATACAAAATTATCCTTAATTTAATAATAAATAATAGTATATTATCGCTTCGGCGTTGAATAGATCTACTTAAGCTATAACATATGTCACTTTAACCAAAGTTTCTCACCAAGGCAATTATATATGTAACAAGTTTAAAGTAACTAAGCTATACGATTATAAATTACAATAGTTATAATGAAATGAAATCAATCCAAATCCAATTTCTTAAAGGAGCCGACTAGATACTCTTCTTTAAAGTCACCAGGCCTTTTCTTTTCATCAGAAATTTGTTGACAACAACCTATTAGGAAGTTCTTTGTTGTATCTTTCTTCATTTCTTTCTTATATAGTTCTAAAAAGAAAAAGGTATGTTATGGTTTCCTCTAAATTGATAAGTATGGAATTATTAATCCGGGATTAGTTCGTATTAACAATTTATATCGAGAAAACTCTGGCTATGATATAAAAGATAGAGGCAATTTTGATAACATTTTCGATTTAATTCATCTATTGGTTAAAATTTTGCTAAGTTAGGTTTTGTACTAAGTTACAAATTTTAAAAAGTTGTAATTTCTGTTTTAATATAATTATAAAACCATCGTGGTTTAGTGGGACTGCGTCTGACTATAAGTACAATAGTCGTGAGTTGGATCCCAACACTAGGTTTTAATTATCCCTTTAGTGGGGATCAGCTTTTTTATTTCAGCTTCACGTTTAATCCCGCACAGCAGAGTAGACAGAGGGAATCCTAGGTAGAAAGAACCTAGTGTTAAGACACTCCGTTCCCCACTTTCCGCCTTTCGAGGCATTGCGTGTTGAGTGGTGGAACTCAACGCCGCACTTCGCCTTTTAACCTAGGAGCGAAGAAAATGAAATTAATTTATTCTCTTCGAGTGGAAATCGAACCCACAAGCCGCAACGTCTACAGGCAAATGCTTCTGGTTCAGATAGGCAGCTGCCTCTGCGCCACGACGGTCCTCTCGGTTATTAATAATTAACATTGGTTAAATTATTTTTAGATAAGATAGAGCGCCACGTTGATTCCCGTCACTCAACTATCAATACTATAGTTCAGACAGTATGCGAAAACCGGAGTGTCTTAACACAAGATTCTTCTCGTATCTAGTTGCCTCCTCCTCGCATACGGTATGTGGGAAAAAGAAAAAAAATCAATTAAATACCTTTAAATTCATCCAGAGAAGGTTGATCACCGCCATAATCTTTAGGTAAGTAGGTCTTTGGAATGTTCTTATGTAGTTCCTCCATACTTTTGTGGGTTACAATTTTTTCCACTATCTTTGGTTTTACAAACTGTCTTAACATGTTTATGAAGCTTTGGCCTAATGACGTCGCATTCACAACGTGGACCTCATATACTTTTATGCCTATTCCATCCTGAAATAAAAAAAAGTCAATTAGTAGATTTATTCGCTCCTCTGTGTCGTCAGAAGTCAGAAAAAAAGCAAATTTAAATTTTTCAATGTCTTAATTAATTTTCTGTCTTAATTTCCATCATATTACAGCCCATTATTTATTTAATATTTTTTAGATATGTGAACCACTATGAATTATGTATATATATATATTATATATATATATATATATATATATATAGATATAGATATATATATATATATATATAGATATATATATATA